>JAPXFY010000016.1:2834598-2839598 GCA_030674185.1 Monoplex corrugatus
GGCACGACCATTTCGTTCGCACTATCACCATCGTTACCACCACTAAGTAAAAAAGGTGAAGGGGGGGGGGGGGGAAGGTGTGCACTACTGCAGACGATAAGTAACGGAACAGGGTGTGGGAAGATAAGGTAAATTTACAGCCTGTTGAAAAAATGTGGTTTGTAATCAGTACAGGTGTCAGCAAGCTGTTCCTGCACACCTGATCACACCTGACGTAACGAAACTGCCTCACCTGATTCACAGAGAGAGACAGAGACAGAGAGAGGCAGAAAGACAGAGAGCAGAGGGAGAGGAAGAGGGAGAGAGAGGGGTAGGGAGTGAGGGAGCAAGATAGAGAGAGAAACAGAGACAGATAGATAGAGAAACAGAGACAGACAGATAGAGAGAGAAACAGAGACAGACAGATAGAGAGAGAAACAGAGACAGACAGATAGAGAGAGAAACAGACAGATAGAGAGAGAGAGAGAAACAGAGACAGACAGATAGAGAGAGAAACAGACAGATAGAGAGAGAGAGAGAAACAGAGACAGACAGATAGAGAGAGAAACAGACAGACAGATAGAGGCACAGAAAGAGAGAGAGAAAAAGAGAAGGAGGGAGAGAGAGACAGAGAGAGACACAAGAGAGAGAGAGAAGGATGGGGAGAAAGAGAAGACAGCAGACAAAGACAGAGAAAGAAGGACGGAAAGAGAGAGTAGAGAGAGGGAAGAGAGAGAAGAGACAGCCAGATAGACAGACAGAGAGAGATACAGCGGGGGAGATGAAGAGGGAGAGAGAATGAGGAAGGGAGGGAGTGAGAGAGAGTTAAACAGACAGACAGAGGCAGAGAGAGAGAGAGGGGAGAGAGAAGAGAGGGAAGAAAAAGAGAGAGGGGGGAGAGAAGAGAGGGAAGAACGAAAGAGAGGGGGGAGAGAGAGAAAGCGAGAGAAAGAGAAAGAGACAGAGAAAGGGAGAGAGAAAAAGAAAACGAGAGATAGCGAAAGAGAGAGAGAGAGAGAAAGAAAGAGAGAAATAGAGAAAGAGAGAGAAAGAAAGAGACAAAGAGAGAAAGAGAGAGAAAGAAAGAGAGAGAGAGAAAGAGAGAGATAGAGAAAGAGAGAGATAGAGAAAGAGAGAGATAGAGAAAGAGAGAGATAGAGAAAGAGAGAGATAGAGAAAGAAAGAGAGAGATAGAGAAAGAGAGAGAGAGATAGAGAAAGAAAGAGAGAGATAGAGAAAGAGAGAGATAGAGAAAGAAAGAGAGAGATAGAGAAAGAAAGAGAGAGATAGAGAAAGAGAGAGATAGAGAAAGAGAGAGATAGAGAAAGAGAGAGAGAAAGAAAAAAAAAGAGATAGAGAAAGAGAGAGAAAGAAAAAAGAGATAGAGAAAGAGAGAGATAAGAAAGAAAGAGAGAGATAGAGAAAGAGAGAGAGAAAGAAAAAAAGAGATAGAGAAAGAGAGAGATAGAGAAAGAAAGAGAGAGATAGAGAAAGAGAGAAAAGAAAGAAAGAGAGATAGAGAAAGAGAGAGATAGAAGAAAGAGAGAGATAGAGAAAGAGAGAGAGAAAGAAAAAAAGAGATAGAGAAAGAGAGAGAAGAAGAGAAGGAAAGAGAGAGAGAGATAGAGAAAGAGAGAAAAAGAAAAAAGGAAGAAAGAGGAGAGAGAAGAAAGAGAGAGAGAAAGAAAGAGAGAGAGATGAGAAAGAGAGAGACAGAGAAAGAGAGAGACAGAGAAAGAGAGAAGAAGAAAAAGAGATAGAGAAAGAGAAGAGAAAGAGGAAGAAAATAGAGAAAGAAAAGAGAGAGAAGAAAGAGAGAGAGACAGAGGAAGAAGAGAGAGAGATAGAGAAAGAAAGAAAGAGAGAAAGAGAGAGATAGAGAAAGAGAGAGAAAGAGAGAAATAGAGAAAGAAAGAGAGAGAAAGAAAGAGAGAGACAGAGAAAGAGAGAGAGATAGAGAAAGAAAGAGAGAGAAAAGAGAGAGATAGAGAGAGACAGAGAAAGAGGAGAAATAGAGAAGGAAAAGAGAGAGAGAAGAAAGAAGAGAGACAGAGAAAGAAGAGAGAGACAGAGAAAGAAGAGAGAAGAAGAAAGAAAGAGAGAGACAGAGAAAGAGAGAGACAGAAGAAAGAGAAGAGAGAGAACGAGAAGAGAGGAGAGAAAAGAGAGAGGAGAGAAAGAAAGAGAGAGAAGATAGAGAGAGAGAAGAAAGAAAGAGAGAGAAAGAAAGAGAGAGATAGAGAAAGAGAGAGATAGAGAAGAAAGAGAGAGAAAGAAAGAGAGAGATAGAGAAAGAGAGAGATAGAGAAGAAAGAGAAAGAAAGAAAGAGAGAGAGACAGAAAGAGATAGAGAAAGAAAGAGAGAGATAGAGAAAGAGAGAGAAAGAGAGAGAGAATCAAGGGCCAAGTCGTCTTTCATTTTTTTCAAAAGGAAAGAAAAAGAAATATCCACAGACAGGAAAAAAGTGAGGCACAAGGCATTAGCGGTACGTTCTCCACGTGAGAGCATCCCCACTTTCACACCCGGAGGAAAACTGTGTTGTGATGAGAAAGCACATCAAATCCCTGCTCTCAGGGCCGATAACTCTTTCCGGTCATGAAGAGGAAAAGAAATTACTTCCCTTAGTGCTATTTGTGGACATGGTTGTAATGACAGAAAAACTCATCTTCCATCAACCTACATCTTTCGCCCTGTATCTTGCATTGAACCAGGAAATGAGTGATTTGAAAAAAAAATCGTCCTCATTAACGATGAGTGTGTCAAAAGAATGATCATTCGCATGCACGCGCGCACGCACAGAGATGCACACTCACTCAGTTCACTCACTCACGCATTCATGTGCAAGCGCGTACACACACTAACTCGCACGCACGTGCTCACACACATACACACACAAACATACACGCACACTCACATACAAACACACTCACATACACACACACGCATAGAGGTGTGCACGCGCCCACATAAACGCACGTCTGTGTATCATTGCACACTCACGTGATATATGTAACTTCTCACCACCACCACCCTTCTCTCTGTCTCTCGCTCTTTCTCTCTCTGTCTCTCTCTCTCTCTGTCTGTCTTTCTTTCTCTCCCTCTCTCTCTCTCTCTCCCTCTTGCTCTCTCTCTCTCTCTGTTCTCTCCCCCCCTCTCTCTCTGTCTCTCTATCTCTCTCTCTCTGTGTCTGTCTGTCTCTCCCTCTCTCTCTATCTCTATCTCCCTCTTGCTCTCTCTCTCTCTCTGTTTTCTCTCTTTCTCTCTCTGTCTGTCTCTGTCTCCCTCCCTCCCCCTCTCTTTCTCTCTCTCTCTCCCTGTCGGTCTGTCTGTCTGTCTCTCTCTCTCTCTCCCTCTCTCTCTCTCTGTCTGTCTGTCTCTCTCTCTCTCTCTCTCTGTCTGTCTGTCTGTCTCTCTCTCTCTCTCTCTCTCTCTCTCTCTCTCTCTCTCTTTCTGCTTGCTGTGTTCCAACTTTCTGTAAATGATACCCACATCTTGTGTCAATATTTAATTTCTTTTTTAATATTTTTTTTTGAAAGGAAAACACTGGGTACGATTGAGGAAATGTTTGTGTTTCTGTATATGTGGGTGATGGGTGTGTATGTATCTACCCGTGTCTGTCTACCTGTGTCTGTCTACCTGTGTCTGTCTACCTGTGTCTGTCTACCTGTGTGTCTGTATGGGTGTGTATGTATCTACCTGTGTCTGTCTACCTGTATGTCTGTATGTACACTACTTGTGGGTGATGGGTGTGTATGTATCTACCTGTATCTGTCTACCTGTATGTCTGTATGTATACTGCTTGTGGGTGATGGGTGGGTATGTATCTACCTGTGTCTGTCTACCTGTGTCTGTCTACCTGTATGTCTGTCTACCTGTGTCTGTCTACCTGTATGTCTGTATGTATACTACTTGTGGGTGGGGGTTGGTGGAGTATCTGTCTCTCTGTCTGCGTGTGTGTTTGTGTATGTATGTGTGTCTGTCTGTCTGTCTGTGTGCGCGTGCTTTTTTCATCATTGTTGATGCATTTAGGGTCAGAGTGGCACAAAACAGCCTCAAGGCAAAGAGCAAGGGACGTTCCTGTCACAGTATAGCGTCAAATTCCTGTGTTCCCAACACGTGTGAAAAGACAAATTGTTGTCATGGCCTGACCATCCTGAGTGTTTCCTGCAGAAGACCCAGTTTGATTTGAACTGCTTCAGCATCTCTAGTCTGCTGATTGCTTAAATGAGTGAGAGAGTGAGTGTCAATTAGGGGGGGGGGGGGGGAAGAGGAGAACAAACACTTCCTTGTGTGGTAATGGACACCATCAGTCCAAGATGGGAATCTGTCACATTTCGGTGTTATCTTCACTTAACCCTTTCACTTCCGCACCCTATCTACCAACTGCATAAACTTAACCCTTTCGCTCCCTCACCCTATCCACCATCTTCCTGCCGGAAGGGTGAGGGAGTAGAGGGGTTAAGTTTTGCTTTGCTGTCATGGCTCACGATGCGAGATGCTGGCGGATAGCGTGAGAGAGTCAAAGGGTTAAAAAGAAAAATGGCGTCTGGCGTTTTGGGGTCGGCTGGTTATAGATCAGGGCAAGTGTTTCCCAGGGAGCAGATCATTTTGAAGAGGAGAGCGGAGTGAGGGTGTGGGAAGTGTGGGAGGAGAATGTATTTAACCCTTTGACTCCCGCATCCTGTCCGCCAGCGTCCTGCATTATCAACCATGCCAGCAAAGCAAAACCTTAACCCTTTGACTCCCTCATCCTGTCCACCAGCGTCCTGCATTATCAACCATGCCAGCAAAGCAAAACCTTAACCCTTTGACTCCCTCATCCTGTCCACCAGCGTCCTGCATTATCAACCATGCCAGCAAAGCAAAACCTGAACCCTTTGACTCCCTCACCCTCACCACCAGCTTCCTGCAGGAAGCTGTTGGAGAGGGTGAGGGAATCAAAGGGTTAAGTTTTGGCAGTTGGTAGATGGGATGCGGGAGTTAATGACAAAAAGGTGGGGGTTGGGGAGGGTTGGAGGGG
>JAPXFY010000016.1:2844598-2849598 GCA_030674185.1 Monoplex corrugatus
TTCTGTCATTGTCTGTCTTGCTGGTCCATTCACCTGTATGTGTTCGATATAGTCTTATGTACTTTCTCTTAGGATTGATAATTGGGTACATGTATGAAGTGCATTTTGGCTGTAAGGAAATATGATGTGCAGAAGCAACCTTAGGCCCACTTTTGTGTGTGTATGTTTTAGTGTTCTTTGTTACGTTTTACGTTTGTGTTCAGGTATGTTTTTTTAATCCCTGTGCGATAAGTGGGACGGAGTGGTCAACGCCAGGGGCATGTTCTTACATTATGTGTGTGCATGCATCGATATGTGTACTTCATTTCTTTTTTTCCACCTTTTTTCTATCCAACCAGATATTGTGTATTTTTGAAATGGTTATAGACCTGATATGGCTCTGTGCAGTCGGCTGGGCTTTAACGGGTAAGAATCAGAATTTGATAGTGGAGATGATGATCATGGTGCTATGGTGTCCATGTAGGGTTGAAACTGTGTGGCAAGGTGTACTCAACGCTTACTACCGTAACATATGATGTTGTCAACCAGGTCTGAGAGATACAAGCACCTTAGGCGTTGGTCAGGAAATGTGAACAACACATACAGTGATTCATCCTTTGAGTGGATGAGTCCGGCAGGAAGCTGGTGGATAGGGTGAGGGAGTCAAAGAGTGAATTTTTTTTTCCAGTTAGTGGGCAGGGTGTGGGAATCAAAAAGTTAAAAGTGCTGCTCTGTAATATCTTACACACGCGTCCATGCGGGCGTTCAAATTTCCAACTTTTAAGTTGTTGCCCTGGGAATTAACTTGATAAGGAATAGACTGCAAACAGAATTACGTTCTTGCCATTTGACATTAAGGTTAAGTAAATGTGGTGTTTGAAAAGAGAACTACATGTAGCACAAACACAAATATTATTGTGATGTCAACACTGACAACACTGACAACAGTAGCAAAAACAGGGATTCGTGTAGCTGTAGGGCACAATCTTTATTCATAGGACGTATCGGTTAACGGTGTGTGTGTGTGTGTGTGTGTGTGTGTGTGTGTGTGTGTGTGTGTGTGTGTGTGTGTGTGTGTGTGTGTGTGTGCGAGAGAGAGAGGGGGAGAGTGATAGAGAGACAAATAGAGAGAGGAGAATGAGAGTGTGTGTTGTGTGAGGGAGAGAGAGAATGTGTGTGTGTGCGTGCGTGCGTGTGTGTGTGTGTGTGTGTGTGTGTGTGTGTGTGTGTGTGTGTGTGTGTGTGTGAGGTGTGCGCGTGGAGAGAGAAAGAGAGTGGGTGTGGGTGAATATGTGCGTGTGTGTGTGTGTTTGTATGTGTGTTTGTGTGTGTGTGTTTGTATGTGTGTTTGTGTGTGTGAGTGTGTGTGTGTGTGTTTGTATGTGTGTTTGTGTGTGTGAGTGTATGTGTGTGTTTGTATGTGTGTGTGTGTGTTTGTATGTGTGTGTGTGTGTTTGTATGTGTGTTTGTGTGTGTGTGTGGTGTTTGCATGTGTGTGTGTGTGTGTGTGTGTGTGTGTGTGTGTGTGTGTGTGTGTGTGTGTGTGTGTATGTTGGGTGATGTATGGAACATGAGCTGTGTGAAATGGATGTAAGAAATCTCTCCATCAGCCGGCCGTCAAAATGTAGGCAAATATCAATTATTGCATTACACCACCACGCCTGAGGAAAATGTCCTCACCCACCAAAAAGTGAGACGTAAATCAAATCGTCAAGCCACATGTGTAATGTCCTTTTCTGACTTTTGTTTGTTTGTTTATTTGTTTTTGTTTGTGTGTCTTGTTTTTGTTTGTGTGTGTTGCTTTCGTTTGTGTGTGTTGCTTTTGTTTGTTTGTTTGTTCGATCGTTTGTTTGTTTGTTTTTTTTGTTTGTTTGTTTGTTTGTTTGTTTGTTTGTTTGTTTGTTTGTTTGTTTGTTTTTGTAATTGTTATTGTTGTTGGATCTGTTGGGGACTTCTTTTTATTCGTCACGGTGTATTTACCATACGAAATTCGGGTTGCTGTCCCTACGGGGGGTGCATCGCCGCAGTACAGCGCCACCATTTTATACGTGTGCGTGTATTTTCTATTTACCTGTGAAAGGTGGGTTTTTCTACAGAATTATTCCAGGGACATACTCTCTTAGTTGCCGTGGGATCTTTAACGTACTTTGAGCTCGTGCTGCACACTGGACCTTAGTTCATTATTTAATCTGAAAGACTAGTAGTGTGTAGACCACCACTTAAGATCTAGTGGAGTGGGCAGGTGGGGCATCATCATCATCATCATCATCATTATTATCATCATTATCATCATCATTATCATCATTATCATCATCATCATCATCATCATCATCATCATCATCATCATCATCATCAAGTGCCCTGCCACATGGCGTCCGATCGTGGCCCTTTGTATGCATATGTCCCTTGTTGCCGCAAGTACATCTTCCACCCTGTCTGTCCTCAGCCACCGTGCAAGTCCGTCCAGTATTTTTTCCCTGGGTCTACCTGGTGCCCTCTTTCCTCCAGCTTTCCTGTTGTGACCAGGTGCTCTAATTCCCCTTTCCTCATAAAATGGCCTATAAATGTTGCCTGTCTTTTCCTAATCTTCCGTATCAATGATCTTCTTGTGTGTGCCTCCATCAAGACTGTCTCGTTTGTTTTCTTTGCTGTCCATGGAACTCTCAACATTCTTCTTAGAAACCACATGTCGGCTGCCTCAATCTTGTTCTGGCTTTGCTTGTTGACTGTCTACAGGACAGGAGACAATCCATGTTTGATACAAGATTGGAACCTGAGTTCCTCACGTCTTAGGAGCGTATTTTGACCACTGGGTCACATACTGTTGTTGTTGTCATCGTTGTTGGTGTTGTTGCTGTTGTTCACGTTGATGTTGTTGTTGATGATGATGATGATGATGATGATGGTGATGGTGATGATGGTGGTGGCGGTGGTAGAGATAATGGAAATGGTGGTGGTGGTGGTGGTGGTGATAGCAGTATATTATTATTATTATTATTATTATTATTATCATTATTATTATTGTGGTTGTTATTTTATTTTTATTATGGTGTTATTATTATCATAGTGATTGTTATTATCACTATTACCATTATTATCATTATCATGTTGTTGTTGTTGTTGTCATTGTTATCATCATTATTATTTTATGTTCTTCAGTGGGGAGGATTTGGGGGGACCCTTTTCCATCGTCGACCATCAAAACTTGTGAAAATATCTATCAAAGCTTCACTTATGTAGACCCTGAGGAGAAGAGATGGAAAGAAAACAGCGAACCACATTTATATTTCTTTTTCCGTTTCTTCGTGTATTTCTGGTTATGATAACAGTTAATCTGAATCCATGTGATTGTCTGCCTTCAGGCAAATGGCAACCTGAAATACACACACACACACACACACACACACACACACACACACACACACACACACACACACACACACACACACACACACACACACATATGATAATGGTGGTGGTGGTTGAGTGGTGGTGGAGGTGGTGGTGGTGGATATGGTGGTGGTGGTGGTGGAAGTGGTGATGGTGGTGGTGGTGATGGGCATGGTGGTGGGTATGGTTATGGTGGTGGTGGTGGAGATGGTGGTGATGGGTATGGTGGTGGTGGTGGTGGTGGTGGTGGTGATGGTGATGGGTATGGTGGTGGTGGTGGTGGTGGTGGGTATGGTGGTGGTGTTTTGCTGAATATATCACACGATGCCTTATTGTGGTATGCCTCGAGGAAAGACAGTGCCCAAGGGCGATAAATGAACTTCACTCTTGTTTTGCAATGTCAGACACACGGTTATGATTCTCTTTTTGTTGGGCTTCTGGTTCCTGTGTGCCTGGACTCTGACTGTGGTTTTGATGTACATTGCATGGAACATGGTCTGGCCATGGTCATGATGTCCATTCCTGGCATCTGTATGCCTGTTGTTGTCGTCGTCGCTGTTGCTGTGGCACTTACAGTTATTCATGTATTAGACAGATGGTTTTCTATCCAATCTAAAAACCCACCTCTTTTGCCACCAATATAAAAACCCACCTTTTTTGCCACAATTTAAAAACCCACCTCTTTTGCCACCAATCTAAAAACCCACCTCTTTTGCCACCAATCTAAAAACCCACCTCTTTTGCCACCAATTTAAAAACCCACCTCTTTTGCCACCAATCTAAAAACCCACCTCTTTTGCCACCAATCTAAAAACCCACCTCTTTTGCCACCAATGTAAAACCCACCTCTTTTGCCACCAATCTAAAAACCCACCTCTTTTGCCACCAATCTAAAAACCCACCTCTTTTCTCACCAATTTAAAAACCCACCTCATTTGCCATCAATTTAAAAACCCACCTCTTTTGCCACCAATTTAAAAACCCACCTCTTTTGCCACCAATCTAAAAACCCACCTCTTTTGCCACCAATTTAAAAACCCACCTCTTTTCCCAACAATTTAAAATCCCACCTCTTTTGCCACCAATCTAAAAACCCACCTCTTTTGCCACCAATCTAAAAACCCACCTCTTTTGCCACCAATCTAAAAACCCACCTCTTTTCCCAACAATGAATTCTACAACCACTTCTTAACCTCAGTTTGTGTAATTTTTTTTAATATTAAATATTGTAAGGTGGTCTTTGTCGATTGTATGTGTATTCCTGGTGTATGAATGCGTTTTGATTTGAATCGTCCAGATTTGGCGCCGTATAAATACTGTCACTGAATTGAATTGAGAGATGAAGGCCCAGAGTAGAGCGAGAGAGGGCTCTTCCTGTCTCTGTTGGTCCGGAGGCTGGGCTGAACCTGGTTGGTACCTGTTGTGTGGCTGTGTCCCGGGGTTTGTCATCTCCCCACCTTGCCATTCGGTTTGTGAGCAAGGTAACTGATGACTGCTTGATGGAATGACTATCGAGTGGTGTATGGAGCTTGGGAGGTGATTGTCCGGAGAATGGTGAGGCATTGGTGCTGTGGGTCCCTTCCGCACCTTGGGGTGTTTCTTGTTAACTTTGTCAACTTTCCATGTTGTTG
>JAPXFY010000016.1:2854598-2869598 GCA_030674185.1 Monoplex corrugatus
TTTCTCTCTCCTCTCCTCTCTCTCTTCTCTCTCTTCTCTCTCTCTCTTCTTTCTCTCTTCTCTCTCTTCTCTCTCTCTCTCTCTCTCTCTCTCTGTCTCTCTTCTCTCCTCTCTTCTCTCTCTTCTCTCTCTCTCCTCTCTCTCTCTCTCTCTCTCTCTCTCTCTCTCTCTCTCTCTCTCTTCTCTCTCTTCCTCTCTCTCTCTTCACTCTCTCTCTCTTCTCTCCCTCTCTCTTCTCTCTCTCTCTTCTCTCTCTCTTCTCTCTCTCTCTCTCTCTCTCTCTTCTCTCTCTCTTTCCTCTCTCTCTCTTCTCTCTCCTTTCTTCTCTCTCTCTCTTCTCTCCCTCTCTCTTCTTCTCTCTCTTTCTTCTCCCCTCTCCCTCGTTCTCTACCCATGTCTCATTGTTTATCTCTGTACGACAGTTAAGGCGCCATGTCTTGATACCAAATCAAACCAAAGCATGCACTCTCATCATCCACCACAGCAATCACCAACAACAACAATCACCAACAACCACCATCACCAACAACGACAATCACCAACAACAACAATCACCAACAACTACAAATCACCAACAACAACAATCACCATCAACAACAATCACCAACAACAACAAATCATCAACAACAACAATCACCACCACAACAACAATCACCAACAACAACATCACCAACAACGACCATCACCAACAACCACAATCACCAACAACCACAATCACCAACAACGACCATCACCAAAACCACAATCACCAACAACCACAATCACCAACAACAACATTCACCACCAACCACAATTACCAACGACAACATCACCAACAACCACAATCACCAACAACAACATTCACCACCACCACAATCACCAACAACAACATTCACCAACAACCACAATCACCAACAACAACATTCACCAACAACCACAATCACCAACAACAACATTCACCACCAACCACAATTACCAACGACAACATCACCAACAACCACAATCACCAACAACAACATTCACCAACAACCACAATCACCAACAACCACAATCACCAACAAACACAATTACCAACAACAACAATCACCAACAACAACATTCACCACCAACCACAATCACCAACAACCACAATTACAACAACAACAATCACCACCAACACAATCACCAACAACAATCACAAACAACCACAATCACCAACAACAACATTAACCAACAACAACAATCACCAACAAACAATCACCAACAACCACAATCACCAACAACAATCACCAACAACAATCACTAACAACCACAATCACCAACAACAACATTAACCAACAACAACAATCACCAACAAACAATCACCAACAACCACAATCACCAACAAACAATCACCAACAACAACAATCACCAACAAACAATCACCAACAACCACAATCACCAACAAACAATCACAAACAACCACAATCACCAACAACAACATTAACCAACAACAACAATCACCAACAAACAATCACCAACAACAACAATCACCAACAAACAATCACCAACAACAACAATCACCAACAAACAATCACCAACAACCACAATCACCAACAACAACATTAACCAACAACAACAATCACCAACAAACAATCACCAACAACCACAATCACCAACAAACAATCACCAACAACCACAATCACCAACAAACAATCACCAACAAACAATCACCAACAACCACAATCACCAACAAAAATCACCAACAACCACAATCACCAACAACAACAATCACCAAGAACCACAATCACCAACAACAACATTAACCAACAACCACAATCACCAACAAACAATCACCAACAACCACAATCACCAACAAACAATCACCAACAACCACAATCACCAACAAACAATCACCAACAACCACAATCACCAACAACAATCACCAACAACCACAATCACCAACAACAACATTAACCAACAACAACAATCACCAACAAACAATCACCAACAACCACAATCACCAACAACAACAATCACCAACAAACAATCACCAACAACCACAGTCACCAACAACAACAATCACCAACAACAACAATCACCAACAACAACAATCACCAACAACAACAATCACCAATAACCACAATCACCAACAACGACCATCACCAACAACAACAATCACCAACAACCACAATCACCAACAACAACAATCACCAACAACCACAATCACCAACAACAACAATCACCAACAACGACAATCACCAACAACAACAATCACCAACAATCACAATCACCAACAACGACAATCACCATCAAATTCTATGGAAACAGGGAGGGCAGGGGAGGACAGAGGACAGTGGGCAAAAGGGGGGGGGGGGTGGACAGTACAGGAGGAAATCGTTGCTGGAAAAAGGTGGTGAGTTAGCTAGGGAGTGTTGTGTGTGTGTATATGTGTGTGTGTGTGTGTGTGTTTGTGTGTTTGTGTGTGTGTTGGTGTTATTGTGTGTGTGTAGTGTTGTGTGTGTGTGTATTGTGTGTTTTGTGTGTATGTGTTGTATTGTGTGTGTGTGTGTGTGTGTATGTGTGTTAGTGTGTGTGTATGTGTGTGTGTATGTGTGTGTGTGTATTGTGTATGTGTGTGTATGTGTGTGTATGTGTGTTATGTGTGTGATGTGTATGTGGTATGTGTGTGTGTTGTATGTGTGTTATGTGTGTGTTGGTGTGTGTATGTGTGTGTGTTATGTGTGTGTTATGTGTGTGTGTTGTGTGTGTTGTGTGTATGTAGTGTGTGTGTATGTGTGTGTATGTGTGTGTGTAGTTTGTGTGTGTATTGTGTGTGTGTATGTGTGTGTATGTGTGTGTGTGTGTATTGTGTGTGTATGTGTGTGTGTGTATGTGGTGTGTGTTGTGTGTGTGTGTTGTATGTGTGTGTATTTGTGTGTGTATGTGTGTATGTGTTGTGTTATGTGTGTGTGTATGTGTGTGTTGTATGTGTGTGTATGTGTTGTAGGTGTGTGTGTGTATGTGTGTGTATGTGTGTGTATTTTGTGGTGTGTATGTGTGTATGTGTGTTGTGTGGTATGTGTGTGTGTGTGTGTTGGTGTGTAGTGTGTGTATGTTGTGGATGTGGTATGTGTGTGTATGTGTGTATGTGTGTTATGTGTATGGTGTGTATGTGTGTGTATGTGTGTGTATGTGTGTGTGTGTGTATGTGTATGGTGTGTATGTGTGTGTATGTGTGTGAGTATGTGTGTGTATGTGTGTGTGTGGTGTATGTGTGTATGGTGATTGTGTATGTGTGTGTTGTGTATGTTGTGTGTTGGTGTATGTTGTGTATGTGTGTGTATTATGTGTGTGTTGTGTGTGGTGTGTAGTGTGTATGTTGGTGTATGTGTTGTGTGTGTGTTGTGTGTGTGTGTATGTGTGGTGTGTATGTGTGTGTGTATGTGTGTGTGTTTGTGTATGTGTATGTGTGTGTGTGTGTATGTGTGTATGTGTGTTGTAGTGTGTGTAGTGTGTGTGTTGTGTATGTGTGTATGTTTGTGTGTGTATGTGTGTGTGTATGTATGTGTATTGTGTGTGGTGTGTGTGTGTGTGTGTATTATGTGTGTGTGTGTGTGTGTGTGTGTCTGTATGTATGTGTGTGTGTGTGTAATATGTGACTGTAGAACAGACAGGGGAAGAAGTTCAGTTGTATAGACCACACACAGAACAAGAGCAGTGACCGACTGTGGTACATCTGTATGGAGGAATATGTAAACAGTAGCATCAAAAACAGAACGGACAAGTCAGACAGGATGTTCATTTGGAAATGGTCACGAAGATAAACTAGTGCAGTACCACTGATACACTTGTAGCACAATGTATTGATTTTGCATCAAATTCTTTGAGAAACAGGCAGCCAGTGGAGACAGTGACGCAAGGGAGAGACAAGATCAGGTCTGTTTTTATGAAGTGCAAGACGGACCACACAATGAACACTAAAAGTGTTGACAGATACACACACATGGGTTGACTATTCACAAGTCCATCTCCCCATCACATTGTATTGCCATACTTGTGTAGGTATGGGCATGTGCCCATATTTATATTACGAAAGCTGTAATTATGTATATCAGAATTATGTATGTGTATAATTATGTATATCAGAATTATGTATGTGTATAATTATGTATATCAGAATTATGTAAGTATGTATACAATTATGTATATCAGAATGATTACTATATGTATACAATTATATATATCAGAATGATGAATATATGTATACAATTATTTATATCAGTCATTACTATATGCATACAATTATTTATATCAGTCATTACTATATGTATACAATTATATATATCAGAATGATGAATATATGTACACAATTATGTATATCAGAATGATTACTATATGTATACAATTATTTATATCAGAATGATGACTATATGTATACAATTATTTATATCGGAATGATTACTATATGTATACAATTATTTATATCAGAATGATGACTATATGTATACAATTATTTATATCGGAATGATTACTATATGTATACAATTATTTATATCGGAATGATTACTATATATATACAATTATTTATATCAGAATGATTACTATATGTATACAATTATTTATATCAGAATGATTACTATATGTATACAATTATTTATATCAGAATGATTACTATATGTATACAATTATTTATATCAGAATGATTACTATATGTATACAATTATTTATATCAGAATGATGAATATATGTATACAATTATTTATATCAGAGTCATTACTATATGTATACAATCATTTATATCGGAATGATTACTATATATATACAATTATTTATATCGGAATGATGAATATATGTATACAATTATTTATATCAGAGTCATTACTATATGTATACAATTATTTATATCAGAGTAATTACTATATGTATATAATTATGTATATCAGAATGATGAATATATCTATATATAATTATGTATATCAGAATGATGAATATATGTATATAATCACGCATATCAGAATTATGTATGTGTGTATGTATGTAATCATGTATGTAAGAGTTATGTATTAGGTATATCAATTTGTAGATCAGATTTATGTATATGATTATGTAGATCGGATTTATGTATGTATGTATATAATCATATGTATCTCAGAATTGTATATAAATGTATACAATTATCTATATCAGAATTATGTATATGATTATGTATGTTATAATTATGTATATATGTATATAATTCTCTATGTCAGAATTATGTATATACTTATCTATATTAGATTTATGTATATATGTATATAATTATGTATATCAGAATTATGCATATGTGTATAATTATGTATGAGAATTATGTGTACATGTATGTAGCTATGTATATCAGAATTATGTATATATGTATATAATTATGTGCATCACAATGTTCAGTCTGTGATAAACAGACATAACTATAACTATCAGGTAAAAGAAGGAATACGGAGGGGGGTGGGGAGAGGAACATAATTGCTGTACCATCTGCCGACCGTTAGAGCTGAATAAGCAGACGACACTGGATCACGTGGATAAAAAAGGAAAATCAATGAAAAACTGGTGTGCTTGATTTCAGGGTCATGTGTATAAACATCCAGGTATGTCTGGCTTCCGTCGTGATAGATATTACATGTATATGTGTGTAGGACTTGTTGGTGATGTGCGGCAATTGGCAGCTCGTCAGCCAGCACTGACTGGATCCCTTTATGACTGTAGGTTGGTATTCAGTCTTGATAAAGCTAACCCTGAGCCTTTCTCTTGATAAAGTTAACCCTAAGCCTTTCCCTTGATAAAGCTAACCCTAAGCCTTTCTCTTGATAAAACTAACCCTGAGCCTTTCTCTTGATAAAGTTAACCCTAAACCTTTCTCTTGATAAAGCTAACCTTGAACCTTTCTCTTGATAAAACTAACCCTAAGCCTTTCTCTCGATAAAACTAACCCTGAGCCTTTCTTTTGATAAAGTTAAACCTAAGCCTTTCTCTTGTAAAGCTAACCCTAAGCCTTTCTCTTGATAAAGCTAACTCTAAGCCTTTCCCTTGATAAAACTAACCCTAAGCCTTTCTCTTGTAAAGTTAACCCTAAGCCTTTCTCTTGATAAAGCTAACCCTAAGCCTTTCTTTTGATAAAGTTAAACCTAAACCTTTCTCTTGATAAAACTAACCCTGAACCTTTCTCTTGATAAAGTTAACCCTAAACCTTTCTCTTGATAAAGTTAACCTAAGCTTTCTCTTGATAAAGTTAACCCTGAACCTTTCTCTTGATAAAACTATCCCCAAGCCTTTCTCTTGATAAAACTAACCCTAAGCCTTTCTCTTGATAAAGCTAACCCTAAGCCTTTCTCTTGTAAAGTTAACCCTAAGCCTTTCTCTTGTAAAGTTAACCCTAAGCCTTTCTCTTGAACAAGTTAACCCTAAGCCTTTCTCTTGTAAAGTTAACTCTAAGCCTTTCTCTTGATAAAACTAACCCTAAGCCTTTCTCTGGATAAACTAACCCTAAGCTTTTCTGTTGATAAAACTAACCTTAAACCTTTCTTTTGATAAAACTAACCCTAAACCTTTCTCTGACCCTAACCCTGTAATGTTGTGTGTCATGACATGTCAGTACAGCTTTATGAACTTAACACAGGCTTCAGCATGTATAGGACGGACAAACACTGCACTGACTGCCAAACAGAAACTGGTTCTCTTGTAAATAGCCGCCATGATTCAGACACCACGTGACACATGCTATCAAGTGCTCTTTCTCTCAGATGTCATTTCTGTTCTCCAGGCTGTGGACAGTGGCAAACACCCCCATCTGATCAAGGCCTACAGCAAGTCAGAAAAAAACAGAAGAGTGGTCCTCCAGTGGATCCCCGCTCACTGTGGGATACCGGGAAACCAAACAGAAGACAAGCTGGCAAAACAGGAGCCCAGGCAGACCAACCAAACAACAGCGTCAGTTACAGCAACAAGAGGAACATCATCAGACCACTCCTTAAGCCACGGACAGAAAGGGACGACTACCACATTCTGTGAGTTTTCAGGGATTTGGAATTTGTTCAAGAGGGAGTCACCGCACTCAGACAGTTCCATATGCGCTTCTCCCAAATCCACTAGCAAGTATCTGGCAGACTTCCTGAGCCTCTGCAAAACACTATGCACTGGCAAGGTTTTGAATTAAGAAGGGGAAAGTAAAAAAGTGGGGAGACCTGTGAAACAGTAAGCTGACACTACCAGGATGATAACATCATTAAGATGGACAGCAAACAGGCCAGGAAACAGTAAGCTGACACTACCAGGATGATAACATCATTAACATGGACAGCAAACAGGCCAGGAAACAGTAAGCTGACACCACCAGAATGATAACATCATTAACATGGACAGCAAACAGGCCAGGAAACAGTAAGCTGACACCACCAGGATGATAACATCATTAAGATGGACAGCAAACAGGCCAGGAAACAATAAGCTGACACCACCAAATGATAACATCATTAACATGGACAGCAAACAGGCCAGGAAACAGTAAGCTGACACCACCAGGATGATAACATCATTAAGATGGACAGCAAACAGGCCAGGAAACAGTAAGCTGACACCACCAAATGATAACATCATTAACATGGACAGCAAACAGGCCAGGAAACAATAAGCTGACACCACCAAATGATAACATCATTAAGATGGACAGCAAACAGGCCAGGAAACAGTAAGCTGACACCACCAGGATGATAACATCATTAACATGGACAGCAAACAGGCCAGGAAACAATAAGCTGACACCACCAGGATGATAACATCATTAACATGGACAGCAAACAGGCCAGGAAACAGTAAGGTGACACCACCAAATGATAACATCATTAACATGGACAGCAAACAGGCCAGGAAACAATAAGCTGACACCACCAAATGATAACATCATTAAGATGGACAGCAAACAGGCCAGGAAAGTAAGCTGACACCACCAGGATGATAACATCATTAACATGGACAGCAAACTGGCCAGGAAACAGTAAGCTGACACCACAAATGATAACATCATTAACATGGACAGCAAACTGGCCAGGAAACAGTAAGTGACACCACCAAATGATAACATCATTAAGATGGACAGCAAACAGGCCAGGAAACAGTAAGGTGACACCACCAAATGATAACATCATTAACATGGACAGCAAACAGGCCAGAAAACAGTAAGCTGACACCACCAAATGATAACATCATTAACATGGACAGCAAACTGGCCAGGAAACAGTAAGCTGACACCACCAAATGATAACATCATTAAGATGGACAGCAAACAGGCCAGGAAACAGTAAGGTGACACCACCAAATGATAACATCATTAACATGGACAGCAAACAGGCCAGGAAACAGTAAGCTGACACCACCAAATGATAACATCATTAACATGGACAGCAAACAGGCCAGGAAACAATAAGCTGACACCACCAGGATGATAACATCATTAAGATGGACAGCAAACTGGCCAGGAAACAGTAAGCTGACACCACCAGGATGATAACATCATTAACATGGACAGCAAACTGGCCAGGAAACAGTAAGCTGACACCACCAGGATGATAACATCATTAACATGGACAGCAAAAGGCCAGGAAACATAAGTGACACCACCAGGATGATAACATCATTAAGATGGACAGCAACTGGCCAGGAAACAGTAAGCTGACACCACCAGGATGATAACATCATTAACATGGACAGCAAACAGGCCAGGAAACAATAAGCTGACACCACCAGATGATAACATCATTACATGGACAGCAAACAGGCCCGGAAACAGTAAGCTGACACCACCAGGATGATAACATCATTAACATGGACAGCAAACAGGCCAGGAAACAGTAAGCTGACACCACCAGAATGATAACATCATTAACATGGACAGCAAACAGGCCAGTGTTTCTGTGAACAGAGCAGCAAGTGGTCCTGATCAGACTCCACACCAGCCACAACTGCCTCACCACCCATATGAACTGCAAGGTCAAACTGACGTCATCACCAGCCTGTCTCAACAGGACCACACAACTGAACACATAGTGAAGCGATGTGGCCCTTTGTCAAGTGGAGCGACAGGAGAAATGGTGCCTGCAATTCCTCTAACGCCAAAGTTCTGTGTCAGCCGCCAGAAAACAGGACAAACAGCTACATTCATCGCCAGATGTAGCTTAACCATGTAAACGACGAACTTAAGAAGAAATTTGAACGGTTAGCCAACACTGTATCCAAAATTAACTCTTGGTTTATTCCCCTTGTTGGCTAAAGGCACGAGCAAGAACGGTTCAATACAGACACAGACATCATCACCACTAATCCTTGATCCATCTGATTCTAGGATAGATCACGAGTAAAAACAACAGCCACAAAATGGAAAGCTTCCACAAAGTGGAGCGGGAATCGACCTGGCTGACGAGCCGTCTGGAGACGGTGTGTGTGTGTGTGTGTGTGTGTGTGTGTGTGTGTGTGTGTGTGTGTGTGTGTGTGTGTGCTCTGAGAGCAGACTTGGCCTGTACACGGTTCTGTCCAGACACAGTTTACACAGAGACCTCATCTCTCTCTCTCTTCCATTTGGAGAAGAGGGTTTGGTAAGTAGGACTGGTCACGTGCCACATAAGTCGATGTCAATTACGTTTAAAGTTGCAGATTTAAAGGAAATTGGTTCTGTCTGATTCAGGTGATGGTGGGGATACAGGTGAAGGGGAAAAGTGGGGACCCAGGTCTGATACATGTCAGCAACACGAGAGAGAGAGAGAGACAGAGAGAGAGGGAGAGACAGACAGAGACATAGAGAGAAGGAGAGAGAGAGGGGACAGAGGAGAGAGACAGAGAGAGAGACTGAGAGAGGAAGGGGGGAGACACAGAGAGAAAGAGAGAGACAGAGAGAGAGGGAGAGACAGACAGACAGACAGAGACACAGAGAGAGGGAGAGAGAGTGGGGAGACAGAGGGAGAGAGACAGAGAGAGAGAGAGAGACTGAAAGAGAGAGGGGGAGACAGAGAGAGAAAGAGAGAGAGAAGGTGAGTGAGTGAGAAAGAGCGTCTGTAGAATAGAAAGAGAGAGAGACAGACAATGACAGAGTGAGTGAAAAAGAGGAAGAGAAATTTTGTATGATTGAGAGAGAGTGTGTATATATATGTGTGTGTGTGTGAGAGAGAGAGAGAGAGAGAGAGAGAGACAGACAGACAGAGACATAGGGAGAGAAAGAAACAGAGAGATAGAGAGAGAGAAGGGGAGAGAGAATGTTTAAGACAAATCTTTGTTTCGCCAAGGATAGCATACATATATATATATATATATATATAACGAACACTGTTTTCTTTACCTTGGCTCAGAGACAGACAAACAAAAAAGGGAAAAGGTGTACATGTGAACGTATGCAAAACACGACATGTCGCGTTCGTTGACCTTACAACAGCTTTCGACATTGTGAGCAGCTAGGACCTCTTCTGTATGCTGAACAAGACTGTGTGCCCAACCTTTGCCCCTCCCGAGGCAATTCATACTGATAACAGTCGTTACACGTGGATATGAGATAGCATTGTTTTTTACGATGGTTCATCAGTAGTCTTCCATCATCTACAGTGGTGCGAGGCAAGGCTGTGTCTTGCCTCCTGCTCTGTATCGGATTCTTTCTCTCTGTTCTGAAATACACATAAGGGATGCCGTTTGAAATATCTAACCTAAAACAAGAAGGCGGATGAATAAAACCTGATAGCACGCTATGCAAAATAAAATGAAGTGTAAGTACCAGGAAAGTGGAGACAGCTGGATAGCAGTAGGTCCTCAGAGGAGAAGACAACCCTCCCACCCTAACCCTTCAACAAATGTTTCGGTCCTAATCTCCTTTGCACACTAAAGGGGCCGGATTGCAACCATGTCGTGACTTCCCCCCGCGTGGATGCCGGGGGATCTTTCAGTATAAATAGTATCCCCATCTTCTGGAAATTCTGTGCTAGAAATTTCCTCTTTTTTCTGTCACTCTCTTTGTTACTTTCTTCCTCCTTTGCTTTCTGTCATTTTTTCCTATCATTTTCTGCCTTGCTGGTCCATTCAGCTTGTATGTGTTCGATAAAGTTTTACGTACCTTCTTTCAGTAGTGATAACTGGTACATGTACATGTATTGTGTGCATTTTTGGCTCCAGGAGAATGTGATGTGTGGAAGCAATTTTAGGTAATTTAGGCCCGTTTTTATGTATGTTTTAATGTCCTTAGTTATGTTTCAATTTGTATTCATGTATGTTTTTTTAAATCCCCTGTGTGATAAATTAGACGGAGTAGTCAACGCCAGGAACATCTTAGATTATGTGCAGAATGCATTGATATGTGTACTTAATTTTCCTTTCATTTTTTTTTCCTGTAGAAGTATCGTGTATGTTTTGAAACGGTTATAGCCCTGATATGGCCCTACGCAGTCGGCTGAGCTTTAAACAAAACTAACGATAAATAACAAGGTCATGACTTGTGGATGCCCATCTGCTACCGCCATTTTCCCACTTGAGCTCAAACCTGCGCCTCCAAGGTGGTCGGGCGTCTCTATTGTCGTCTTTATTTTTCTCTTCACCTGGGTTTGAATCCACGTCTCCAGTGTGGTGAGGTGTTTCAAGCCAAGTGACCGTTGTGACAGATGTCTGTACCACTTAGCTATCGGAAACCAGCAACATACAGAGGAATTTTGTTCTTCCTTCCGGATTCACACACTAATGGTTGTGGGTTCGAATCCCGGGGTGCGCTACATTAAAACTGGCCTTCTCACTGTCCATCTTAACATCATTGTTGTTCTGGTGGTGTCAGTATAGGGTTAGATAAGTCCCCCTTCTCCCACTTCCCTGGGATGGTTATCCCCGTCGGTCATATCACCTGAGGTGGGTATCGACGTAAAACCTGAAGCAATATATTCTTCCTTCTTGACCAAATCCGGCTGGAACTTGTTTGGGCTGTTTGTGCTATTGTCATCAGGGCTGTGGTTCTCTCTTGTCCAGACATCGACAGTTGTTTCATGAGGTCCTGGGCAGATTAAGTTCTTTGCAAGGTCATTGTGACCTGGAAGAAGCATCAAGTAAAGTCAAAGTGGAGGTGAGATCAGGACAGAGACAGAGTGTCGCCATAGTGAAGGCAGAGTGTTCAACATTGTCACGAGTTCCTTAAAAAATACGGGTCACACATCTTCCTGAAAATGGCTTCTTTTTCCGATACTTTTTTGTTGTTTTGTTTTTGTTCCTGTGATGTTGGCATTGGCGTCACGATTTTCAAACATGCTTTTGTCAGTCCTCAACATTTTTGATCCGTTCACAGACAAAAGACAAAATTTTGTTACATGTTTCTCTCTCGCGCGCGCGAGCGCGCAAACACACACACACATACACACACACACACACACACACACACACACACACACACACACACGCACGCACACACACACACACACACAACACAACACAACAACACACACACAACACACACACACACCACACTACCAAACACACACACACACACACCACACACATACACACACAACACACAACGCACGCACGCACACACAACACAACACACACACACACACACACACACACACACCACGCACACTACCACACACACACCACACACACACACACAGGCACACACACACGCACACTACACAAACACACACACACACACGCACACACACACACACACACACAAACACACAGACACACACACACTACACACACACACACTACACACACACACACAGACACACACACACACACACACACACACACACACACACACATACCTATGAAACAATCTCCCTCCCTTCTGTTAATTGTGTAAAGGGATTGAACATCAAGAAAAGCTGTCAGGTTGGGGTGCCAACACCACTAGAATGCACATTAAGCTAACGTGCAGAATGGACATACAATGAAGGGACTGCCCACCGCCCATTAAGGGCAACAGTGAAGACAGGTAGACAGGCTAATGGCTATGGGCTCATGTCCAGGTAACGTTAATGGGAAAGGAGCAGACTGGTGTTGGCTTGAAAGTCCTAGTGCAATACAGTTTACAGACAGTATGTTCCGCTTAACAGAACTGTTTTGGAACTTTTTTTTTTTTTTTTTTGGTTCTTTCGTCTTCTTCTTCTTCTTCTTCTTCTTCTTCTCTTCTTCTTCTTCTTCTTCTTCTTCTCTCTCTCTCTTCTCTCTCTCTGTCTGTCTCTCTCTCTCTGTCTCTGTCTCTCTCTCTCTGTCTGTCTGTCTTTCTTTCTCTCTCTCTGTCTCTCTTTCTGTCTGTCTGTCTGTCTGTCTCTCTCTGTCTCTGTCTCTGTCTCTCTCTCTCTCTGTTTCTCTGTCTTTGTCTCTGGCTCTGTCTGTCTGTCTGTCTGTCTCTCTCTCTCTCTCTCTCTGTCTGTTTCTCTGTCTTTGTCTCTCTGTCTCTGTCTCTGTCTCTGTCTCTCTCCTCTGTCCTCTCTCTCTCTCTGTCTCTGTCTCTCTCTCTCTCTCTCTGTTTCTCTGTCTTCGTCTCTGTCTCTGTCTGTCTGTCTGTCTCTCTCTCTCTCTCTCTCTCTGTCTCTGTCTCTGTCTCTCTCTCTCTGAGTGTGTGTATGTGCCTCTTCGTTTCTCTTTCTCTCTGTCTCTGTTTCTGTTTCCGTCTGTCTGTCTGCCTCGTTCCGTCTGTCTCTCTCTCCTCTCTTTCTGCCTCTGTCTCTCTTCTCTTTCTCTCTCTCTTCTCTGTTCTCTTTTATCTCTCTCTCTCTCTTTCTGCCTCTGTCTCTCTTCTCTTTCTCTCTCTCTCTCTCTCTCTGTTCTCTTTTATCTCTCTCCCCCCTCTCTCTCTCTCTCTTTCCTCTCTCTCTCTCTCTCTTTCTCTGTGTCTGTCTGTGTCTTTGTCTCTCTGTCTCTTTCACTCTGTCTCTGTCTCTGTCTCTCTGTCTCTCTGTCTCTGTCTCTCTCTCTCTCTCTCTCTCTCTCTCTCTCTCTCTCTCTCTCTCTCTCTCTCTCCCCCCTCCAGTGCTCTCCCTTGTCTGGGTTCCAGCAAGACGCGCTTTCAACAGTGGGTCAGCAATATTGTGAATTTTACAAAGTATCAACGCAATAATGCCTGTTGAAGGACTCCCATCCACTCTGGAAGGCATGCTAAATGCTGTGATGAAGGAAATGTGCGTTTCTTCTTTTAAGATAGAAAGCCGTGGCCAGCAAACCGTTGTTGTGTTACGACTGACAGCAGCCACCAGTCAGCCCCATCATGTCACACAAGGTCACAGTGCTAGACAAGGTCACAGTGCTAGCTATCGTCGTAAGTGTCCTGCACAAGTAAACAGAGATAGGAAGAGGGCGGAGGCACATAGGTCACATCAAGAACAGCAAAAGGAAAGTAGAAATTCTTCCTCTCCCTCGCATTTATTTTTCCCAACGCCACCAAGTTTATTTTATGACACTGACAACAGCCACTGTTTCCATGTTGACACATTTCAACCTGACCACCATTCCCCTTGTTGTGTAAGTCAGCCAGCACGCAGTGCACGACCAGGTGATCTGAGGGACGACACACAATGTCACAGCGACATTGACCCGCAGAAAGTGACGATCATGCATGAAAACAGCGTGATGTTAGAGAACGGGTCATACGCATCCTCTGATAATAATGGTGATGAAAACAGTGGTGAAGAAGTTTGTGAAGTGAATGATGCTGCTGTAGAAACTACGACACAGTCTGTGACAGAACAGAAAAGTACAACAGTTGATTCTGATACTGAGCAAGCTGAAGAAAACAAGCACAGTGTTGAAAACATTCAGTGTCCTACACACGAGTCACAACAGCCATGTGTTAGATATGGAGGCAAACACGGTGAACTGATGACCTGTGTGATGGAAATGGCTAAAAGCATGGACGCTCTCCATGCCTCTGTCCGTCAGAGTACCAATGTCACCTCCAGCACCAGTGATGGCCATCGTGAAAATCGTCATGAGGATCCACCCGCAGAAAGTGATGTTAGAGAACGGGTCATACGCATCCTCTGATGATAATGGTGATGAAGACAGTCTACAGTAATA
>JAPXFY010000016.1:2874598-2877098 GCA_030674185.1 Monoplex corrugatus
GAGAGAGGGCGGAGACAGAGAGAGGGAGGGGGAGAGAGAAAAAGAAAAAGACAGAAAGATAGAGAAAGAGAGAGAGAGAACAAGAAAAAAACAGAGATAGAGAGAGACAGAGAGAGACAGAGAGAGGAGAACAAGAAAAGAGACAGACAGACAGACAGAGACAGAGAAAGACAGAAATGGGGAGCGACAAAAAACAGACAGGGGAAGAAAGATAATGATACTGATGGTCTTTGTCCAACAGTACAAGAATGATACTGATGGTCTTTGTCCAACAGTACAAGAATGATACTGATGTCTTTGTCCAACAGTACAAGAATGATACTGATGCTCTTTGTCCAACAGTACAAGAATGATACTGATGTTCTTTGTCCAACAGTACAAGAATGATAGTGATACTGATGCTCTTTGTCCAACAGTACAAGAATGATATTGATGTTCTTTGTCCAACAGTACAAGAATGATACTGATGTCTTTGTCCAACAGTACAAGAATGATATGATACTGATTCTTGTCCAACAGTACAAGAATGATAATGATGCTCTTTGTCCAACAGTACAAGAATGATACTGATGTGTCTTTGTCCAACAGTACAAGAGATAGTGATACTGATGTCTTTGTCAACAGTACAAGAATGATACTGATGCTCTTTGTCCAACAGTACAAGAAGATAGTGATACTGATGCTCTTTGTCCAACAGTACAAGAATGAATACTGATGCTCTTTGTCCAACAGTACAAGAATAAGAATGATATGATCTCTTTGTCCAACAGTACAAGAATGATGAATGATGCTCTTTGTCCAACAGTACAAGAATGATACTGATGTCTTTGTCCAACAGTACAAGAATGATACTGATGTCTTTGTCCAACAGTACAAGAATGAATAATGATGCTCTTTGTCCAACAGTACAAGAATGATAACTGATGCTCTTTGTCCAACAGTACAAGAAGAAGTGATACTGATGTTCTTTGTCCAACAGTACAAGAATGATACTGATGCTCTTTGTCCAACGTACAAGAAGTGATACTGATGCTCTTTGTCCAACAGTACAAGAATGATACTGATGCTTCTTTGTCCAACAGTACAAGAATGATAACTGATGCTCTTTGTCCAACAGTACAAGAATGATACTGATGCTCTTTGTCCAACAGTACAAGAATGATAGGATACTGATGCTCTTTGTCCAACAGTACAAGAATGATACTGATGCTCTTTGTCCAACAGTACAAGAATGATATGATGCATCTTGTCAACTAAGATGATAGATGCTCTTTGTCCAACAGTACAAGAAATGATACTGATGCTCTTTGTCCAACAGTACAAGAATGATACTGATGCTCTTTGTCCAACAGTACAAGAATGATACTGATGTCTTTGTCCAACAGTACAAGAATGATACTGATGCTCTTTGTCCAACAGTACAAGAATGATATGATACTGTGCTCTTTGTCCAACAGTACAAGAATATACTGATGCTCTTTGTCCAACAGTACAAGAATGAGATACTGATGCTCTTTGTCCAACAGTACAAGAATGATATGTAGATGCTCTTTGTCCAACAGTACAAGAATGATATGATGTGCTCTTTGTCCAACAGTACAAGAATGATAGTGATACTGATGCTCTTTGTCCAACAGTACAAGAATGATAGTGATACTGATGCTCTTTGTCCAACAGTACAAGAATGATATGATGCTCTTTGTCCACAGTACAAGAATGATACTGATGCTCTTTGTCCAACAGTACAAGATGATGTGATACTGATGCTCTTTGTCCAACAGTACAAGAATGATAGTGATACTGATGCTCTTTGTCCAACAGTACAAGAATGATACTGATGCTCTTTGTCCAACAGTACAAGAATGATAGTGATACTGATGTTCTTTGTCCAACAGTACAAGAATGATAGTGATACTGATGTTCTTTGTCCAACAGTACAAGAATGATAGTGATACTGATGTTCTTTGTCCAACAGTACAAGAATGATAGTGATACTGATGTTCTTTGTCCAACAGTACAAGAATGATAGTGATACTGATGTTCTTTGTCCAACAGTACAAGAATGATAGTGATACTGATGCTCTTTGTCCATCAGTACAAGAATGATAATGATACTGATGTTCTTTGTCCAACAGTACAAGAATGATAGTGATACTGAATGTTTCTTTGTCCAACAGTACAAGAAAGATAGTGATACTGATGTTTTTTTGTCCAACAGTACAAGAATGATACTGATGTTCTTTGTCCAACAGTACAAGAATGATACTGATGCTCTTTGTCCAACAGTACAAGAAAGATAGTGACACTGATGTTCTTTCTCCAACAGTACAAGAAAGATAGTGATACTGATGTTCTTTGTCCAACAGTACAAGAATGATAGTGATACTGATGTTCTTTGTCCAACAGTACAAGAATGATAGTGATAATGTTCTTTGTCCAACAGTACAAGAATGATAGTGATAATGATGTTCTTTGTCCAACAGTACAAGAATGATAGTGA
>JAPXFY010000016.1:2887098-2897098 GCA_030674185.1 Monoplex corrugatus
CTGTCTGTCTGTCTGTCTGGTGTATGTCTGTCTGGTGTATGTCTGTCTGTCTCTGTCTGGTGTCTGTCTGTCTGTCTGGTGTCAGTCTGTCTGTCGTCTGGTGTCTGTCTGTCTGTCTGGTGTCTGTCTGTCTGTCTATCTGTGTGTCTGTCTGTCTGGTGTATGTCTGTCTGTCTGTCTCCAGGACACAGACTATGGGGTGTGTATGTTACTTCAGACTGTGCACTTGGTTTGGTTTGTCGCTTGGGGTTGATCTTTTTCTTTCCTGTGTGTGTGTGTGTTGTGTGTGTAGTGTTGTGTGTTGTTGGTGTTGTTGTTGTCTGTGTGTGTAGTCTGTTGTTGTTGTTGTTGTTGTGTGGTGTCTGTTGTGTGTGTGTCTGTGTGTCTGTGCTGTGGTGTGTCTGTGTGTGTTGGTTGTCTGTGTGTGTGTGTCTGTGTTGTTGTCTGTGTGTGTCTGTCTGTGTGTGTGTGTGTGTCTGTTGTGTATGTCTGTGTGTGTGTTGTTGTCTGTGTGTGTGTGTCTGTTTGTGTCTGTTGTGTGTCTGTGTGTGTCTGTGTGGTGTGGTGACTGTTGTGTGTTGTCTGGTGTTGTCTGTGTGTGTGTGTGCTGTGTGTGTGTGTCTGTGTTGTGTGCTGGTGTGTGTTTGTTGTGTGTCTGTGCTGTGTGTTGTCTGTGTGTGTTGACTTGTGTGGTGTGTGTGATGTGTGTTGTGGTGCTGTGCGTGTGTTGTGTGTGTGCTGTGCTGTGTGTGTGTCTGTGTTGTGTTCTGTGTGCTGTGTGTGTGTGTCTGTGTGTGTATGTGTCTGTGTGTTGTCTGTGTGTGTGTGTGTCTTGTGTGTGTGTGTCTGTGTTGTGGTGTGCTTGTTCGTGTCTGTGTACTGTGTGTTGTGTCATGTGTGTCTGTAGTTCTTCTGTCGTGTGTTGTTTGTGCATGTCTGTCTGTCTGTTCTGCTTGTTTTTTCTTGTCGTTGTTGTTTGTCTTGTGCTTGTTTCTTCTTCGTTCTGTTCTGTGTATGTGTCTGTGTGCTTTGTCTGTCGTGTCTTCTTCTGTCTGTTTCGTCTTCTTGTCTGTTGTTCTGTTTCTCTGTTTCTTGTTGCATTCTCGTGTGCTTTTCTGTCGTGTTTGTTCTTTTCTTCTTTTGTCTGATCTTTCTTTGTGTCTTCGTGTCTTCGTCTTCTTCTTGTTTCTTCGCTTTCTTCTTGCTTTCTTCTTGTTGCTTCGTTCTTCCTTTTCTTGCTTCTTTCTTCTTTTGTCTTTTCTGTTCTTCGTTCTTCTTCCTCTCTCTTGTTCTTCTTCTGTTCTCTGTCTTCTTCTCGCTCTTCTTTCGCTTCTTCTTCGCTCTTCTCGTTCTTCTTTCTTCGCTTCTTCTTCCTTCTTCTTCTTCGCATTCTTCTTCTCTCCTTCTTCTTCTCTTCTTCTTTCTTCTCTCTTCTTCTTCTTCTCTTCTTCTTCTTCTTCTCGCATTCTTCTTCGCATCTTCTTCTTCTTCGCATTCTTCTTCTTCTTCTCTTCCTTTTCCTTGTTTCTTCTCTTGCATTCTTCTTCTTCGTTCTTCTTCGCATCCTTCTTCTTGCTTCTTCTTGCATTCCTTCTTCTTCTTCTTCTTCTTCTTCTTCGTTCTTCTTGCTTCTTCTTCTTCTTCTCTTCTTCTTCGCTCTCTTCTTCCTTCTTCTTCTTCTCTTCTTCTTCTTCGTTTCTTCTTCTTCGCATTCTTCTTCTTCGCTTCTTCTTTCTTCGCATTTCTTCTTCTTCTTCTTGCTTCTTCTTCCTTCTTCTTCGCATTCTTCTTCTTCTTCGCTTCTCTTCTTCTTCATTCTTCTTCTTCGCATTCTTTCTTCTCTTCGCATTCTTCTTTTTCTTTTCCTTCTTCCTTCTTCGCATTCTTCTTCTTTTTCGCATTCTTCTTCTTCCTTCTTCTTCTGCATTCCTTCTTCTTGCATTCTTTTCGCATTCTTCTTCTTCTTCTTTCTTCGCATTCTTCTTCTTCGCATTCTTCTTCTTCTTCTTGCATTCTTCTCTTCTTCTTCTTCTCGCATTCTCTTCTTCTTTTCGCATTCTTCTTCTTCGCATTCTTCTTCTTCTTCTTCGTTCTTCATTCTTCTTCTTCTTTCGCATTCTTCTTCTTTCGCTTCTTCCTTCGCATTCTTCTTCTTCGCATTCTCTTCTTCGCATTTCTTCTTCGCTTCTTCTTCTTCTTCGCATTCTTCTTCTTCGCTTTCTTCTTCCATTCTTCTTCTTCGCATTCTTCTTCATTCTTCTTCTTTCCTTCTTTCTTCGCATTCTCTTCTTCTTCGCATTTCTTTCTTCTTCGCATTTCTTCTTCTTCTTCGCATTCTTCTTCTTCTTCTTCGCATTCTTCTTTTCGATTCTTCTTCGCATTCTTCTTCTTCGCTTCTTCTTCTTCCATTTCTTCTTCTTCTTCTTCTTCTTCTTCTTCTTCTTCTCTTCCATTCTTCTTCGCATTCTTCTTCCATTCTTCTTCTTCATTCTTTCTTCTTCTTCTTCGCATTCTTCCTTCTTTCTTCTTCCTTCTTCTTCTTCTTCGCATTCTTTTCTTCTTCTTTCGATTCTTCGCTTCTTCCTTCTTCTTCTTCTTCTTCTTCTTCTTCTTCTTCTTCTTCTTCCGCATTCTTCTTCGCTTCTTCTTCTCTTCGCATTCTTCGCATTCTTCTTCTTCTTCTTCGCATTCTCTCTCTTTTCGCATTCTTCTTCTTCGCATTCTTCTTCTTCGCATTCTTCTTCTTCTTCTTCTTGTCGTCTTCTTCTTTCTTCTTTCTTGTTCTTTTCTTCTTCGTCATTTCTTCTTCTTCGCATTCTTCTTCGCATTCTTCTTCTTCGCTTCTTCTTCGCATTCTTCTTCTTTTCGCATCTTCTTCTTCTTCTTCTTCGCATTCTTCTTCTTCGCATTCTTCTTCGCATTCTTCTTCTCTTCGCATTCTCTTCTTCGCATTTCTTCTTCTTCGCATTCTTCTTCGCATTCTTCTTCTTCGCATCTTCTTCTTCTTCGCATTCTTCTTCTTCGCATTCTTCTTCGCATTCTTCTTTCTTCGCATTCTTCTTCTCGCATTCTTCTTCTTCTTCGCATTCTTCGCATTCTCTTTCTTCTTCGCATTCTTTCTTCTTCTTCGCATTCTTCTTTCGCATTCTTTTCCTTCTTCTTCTTCGCATTCTTCCTTCTTCTCATTCTTCGCATTCTTCTTCTTTTCGCATTCTCTTCTTCTTCTTCTTCGCATTTCTTCTCATTCTCTTCTTCATTCTTCTTCTTCTTCTTCTTCGCATTCTTCTTCTTCTTCGCATTTTCTTCTTCGCATTCTTCTTCTTCTTCTTCGCATCTCTTCTTCTTCTTCTTCTGCTTCTTCTTCTTCTTCTTTCTTCTCTTCTTTCGCATTCTTCGCATTCTTTCTTCTTCCGCATTCTTCTCTTCTTCGCATTCTTCTTCGCATTCTTCGCATTCTTCGCATTCTTCTTCTTCTTCTTCTTCTTCTTCTTCGCATTCTTCTTCTTCGCATTCTTCTTCTTCTTCTTCTTCGCATTCTTCTACTTCTTATACTACTACTACTACTTTTGCTTGCCCTGAGTGCCTGCTGCATTCGAGACCTTGATTTGTTGTTGAAACCTAAAGACCAAGGTATTGTATAGACAGAAATTCTCTGTCTGTCTGTCTGTCTGTCTGTCTGTCTGTCTGTCTGTCTGTCACTCTTCGGCTTTCTTTCTTTCTCTATCTCTCTCTCCTCCCCCTCTGTCTGTCTGTCTGTCTCTCTCTCTCTCTCTCTCTGTCTGTCTGTCTGTCTCTCTGACTGTCTGTCTGTCTCTCTCACCCCCCCCCCCCCCCTTCTCTCTCTCTCTCTGTCTACCATCTCTCTTTTTCTTTTTTCTCTCTCTCTCTCTCTTCTCTCTCTTTCTTTATCTCTCTCTCTCTCTCTCTTTCTGTCTCTCTCTGTCTTTCTGTCTGTCTCTTTATCTCGCTCTCCCCCCCCCCCTCTCTCTCTCTCTCCTTCTTCCGCCCTCTATCTGCCGTTCTCTCTATCTTTCTTTCTGTCTGTTTCATTCATTCTTTCTTTTTTTTCAGTCGTCATTGTTTCGCCTCAGCAGACAAGGGATAAGTCAAGTGAGCCAGTGAGGTAATCACTTTACATGCTGACCGTCCTGACTTCGCTTCTGGCTCACACCATCGTTCTTAATCACTGGACAGGCCAGTAGGTCCGTTCCTGTCTCCTCCTCTTCCTCCACGCTTCACCTTCATCAACCCTTAACAGTGTCAGCTTCCCTTTCACAGCTGGGTGGAGAGAAGACCATGTACATGAAAGCGTTTTTGTTGTTGTTGTTTTAGGGGGGTTTTGTTTGTTTTTGTTGTTTTGGGGATTTTGTTTGTTTGTTTTTGTTTGGGGATTTTTGTGTATTGTTGTTGTTGTTGTTTGGGTTTTTTTGTTTGTTTTTGTTGTTGTTGTTGTTTGGGGGATTTTTGTGTATTGTTGTTGTTGTTGTTTGGGGTTTTTTGTTTGTTTTTGTTCTTGTTGTTGTTTGGGGGATTTTTGTGTATTGTTGTTGTTGTTGTTTTGGGTTTTTTGTTTGTTTTTGTTGTTTGGGGGATTTTTGTTTGTTTTTGTTGTTTGGGGGATTTTTGTGTATCGTTGTTGTTGTTGTTTTGGGGATTTTTGTGTATTGTTGTTGTTGTTGTTTTGGGGATTTTTGTGTATCGTTGTTGTTGTTGTTTTGGGGATTTTTGTGTATTGTTGTTGTTGTTGTTTTGGGGATTTTGTTTGTTGTTGTTGTTGTTGTTTTGGGGAGTTTGTTTGTTGTTGTTGTTGTTGTTGTTTTGGGGATTTTTGTGTATGTTGTTGTTGTTGTTTTTGGGAATTTTTGTTTGTTGTTGTTGTTGTTGTTGTTTTGGGGATTTTTGTTGTTGTTTTGGGGATTTTTGTTTGTTGTTGTTGTTGTTGTTGTTGTTGTTGTTTGGGGGATTTTTGTTTGTTGTTGTTGTTGTTGTTGTTGTCTTGGGGATTTTTGTTTGTTGTTGTTGTTGTTGTTGTTGTCTTGGGGATTTTTGTTTGTTGTTGTTGTTGTTGTTGTTGTCTTGGGGATTTTTGTTTGTTGTTGTTGTTGTTGTTGTTGTCTTGGGGATTTTTGTTTGTTGTTGTTGTTGTTGTTGTTGTCTTGGGGATTTTTGTTTGTTGTTGTTGTTGTTGTTGTTGTCTTGGGGATTTTTGTTTGTTGTTGTTGTTGTTGTCTTGGGGATTTTTGTTTGTTGTTGTTGTTGTTGTTGTCTTGGGGATTTTTGTTTGTTGTTGTTGTTTTGGGATTTTTGTTTGTTGTTGTTGTTGTTTGAGGATTTTTGTTTGTTGTTGTTGTTGTTGTTTGGGGATTTTTGTTTGTTGTTGTTGTTGTTGTTGTTTGGGGATTTTTGTTTGTTGTTGTTGTTGTTGTTGTTTGGGGATTTTTGTTTGTTGTTGTTGTTGTTGTTTGGGGAATTTTTGTTTGTTGTTGTTGTTGTTTGAGGATTTTTGTTTGTTGTTGTTGTTGTTTTGGGGATTTTTGTTTGTTGTTGTTGTTGTTGTTTTGGGGAGTTTTGTTTGTTGTTGTTGTTGTTTTGGGGAGTTTTTGTTGTTGTTGTTGTTTTGGAGATTTTTGTTTGTTGTTTGTTGTTGTTTTGGGGATTTTTGTTTGTTGTTGTTGTTGTTTGGGGGATTTTTGTTTGTTGTTGTTGTTGTTGTTTTGGGGAGTTTTGTTTGTTGTTGTTGTTGTTTTGGGGAGTTTTTGTTTGTTGTTGTTGTTGTTGTTTTGGAGATTTTTGTTTGTTGTTGTTGTTGTTGTTTTGGAGATTTTTGTTTGTTGTTGTTTTTTTTCGGGTCAGACTTGAACTCGTGCTGTCAGACTGTGAGGTGGGAGCTGTACGTCTGTGTGTTAACCAGGATACCTAACACTTTCCCTCTCTTCCTTACACTCTTCACCAGCTGCGAAAACTTAACTCTTTCTCTGCCCACCCCCACAGCCATACCCTCCAGCTTCCTGTTGTTGGTGGACATGGTGATAGGGTACAGGGGTTATTGTTTTGCTTTGTTGGCGTCGCTGATAATGTAGGAGGTTTTTAGGTCAGGTGAGGGAGTGAAAGGGTTAAGTTTTTGCTTTGCTATCTTTACCGATGATACAGGAAGCTGGTGGATAGGGTGAGGGTGTCAAAGTGTTAACGTTCTGCTTTGCCATCATTGTTGATAATACAGGAAGCTGATAAATAGGGTAGGGAGTGAAAGGGTTAAGTTTTTACTTTGTCGTCATGGCTGATAATGTGGAAAGCTGGTGGATAGGGTTGGAGAGTCATAGAGTTAATAAAGCTTTGCTATCATACCTGATAAAGTAGGACCACTGGTGGATATAGGTCAGGGAGTTGAAGGGTTTACCGTGGATAAACAGCCACAATCCGCACATTTTCTGTCTTAAGATTAGAATTTCTGTCAGAAGAACAGACAGTCCTCACAGAACGAAGGGTGTCTTAGGGATAAAATCAGAGAAAGACAGGTGTGTGGCCAGATCACAGACAGCCAGGTGAAGGCCAGGTGAGGCAATAGAACGACTGGTCAACACGCTGGGTGACTGTACTCACTGTACAGGTGACGGCCGGCAAACTGGCCAGGTGCAAAAGCCGACAAGTGTGTGTGGACCACAGATGTTGCAAACAGAAAATATGATGTTGTTGGTGTGGATAAAGACTTCTGATTTATTTTTAAAAAGTTTCAGCACTTTATCAATGTCATTTACGTCATTTACGCTAACCTTTGTTTTTTCCTATCCCATTTTCTACCCTATCTTAATGGCCACAGAAGCTGGGACAGTTTTTACAGTACTGTGATGATGATGGTGACGATGAGGATGATGGTGACGATGAGGATGAGGATGATAATGTTATGGAGCTCCTCCCTGGACTGAGACTGCGTGGCAGTGATGTAATAATAATAATTTATAATTACGATATTTATTTAGCGCAAAATCTTGATAAAATCAAATCTAAGCGCTGAACAGACACACACGCACGCACGCAGACACATCAACGCGCACGCGCAACACACACACACACACACACACACACACACACACACACACACACACACCACACACACACACACACACACACACGCACACGGCTATAAATGGGGAGAAAGAATAAAAGCAATGGAAAATTATAGAGAGCATATTATATACAATTATATATTACAATGTGATTCCCCTCCGAGTGGAGACAGGATGCAGAGAGGGTTGAGTGAGGTCAGGATTTTATGCAGAGGAGAAAAGGTGAGTTTTGAGAGCGGACTTGAAGGAGACAAAAGTAGGTTGCTGACGGACTGAGAAGAGGAAGTTTGTTCCAGGAGAGTGGATCAGAAACAGAGAAGGCTCGTGGACCATAGTATTGAGCTTAGTGCGTGGAAAGCGAAAAGTCAGAGGATCGGAGGCAGAGCGGAGGGTACGTGAGGGAACATAGATCTCAAGTAGGCTTGACAGGTAATAGGGGGCTGCGTTATTGAGGCTTTTGTAGCACATGGTGTCTAGTTTGTACTGTATGCGCTTTGATACAGGGAGCCAGTGAAGTTGTGCCAGGAGAGCAGATATGTGGTCAGCTTTTTTTCTTTTTGTGTACAAGGCGTTCAGCAGTGATGTATGTACCGCTTACTGTCACAACATAACCTGGTCTCAACCAGGTCCGCGAGATACAGACACCTGCGGTGTTGGTCAGAAGATTTTAGCAACATCCTCAATGACGCATCCGTGTACATGAAGTTGACTCGTCTGTGGGGCCCCAACATACCCGATGACCCCATAGCACGCTGAACTGTAGCAGGAGCCGGATGGGGCCGATAACTCCCAGTGATATTGACAGGACTGATGGAGATCCGAACCCACAACCTTCCCATCGGTAGTGTGTTTCGGTGATCACTGTACCAGGTTATGATTATGAAAATATTGTTTTCATCTTGTTTATAGGCAGTGGAGGCTTTGTGCATTGACTGGGGGATTTCTGTGATGTGAGACAAGTTTATACTGAGTGGCTAGTTGAGTTGTAATTCAGACTTCAATCATGTATTTATAATAATAATAATAATTACAATATTTATATTGCGCAAAATCTTGATAAAATCAAATCTAAGCGCTGAAACAGACACACACGCACGCACGCACACACACGCACGCACACACACACACACACACACACACACACACGCACGCACACACACACACACACACACACACACACACACACACACACAACACACGGCTATAAATGGGGAGAAAGAATAAAAGCAATGGAAAATTATAGAGAGCATATTTACTTTATTTATCTGTTTCTTTTCTTTGAAGGTAAGATACACAGACACACATCTCATTTTCTGAAACCACGATCGTTCCAATCATAAATTGATACAATACTAATCAAACAACTGTAGATCAGGTAAACTATAGACTAGGTGGGCCTCAGGACCTGGCCAGCTCACGGTTTATGTGCAGGCTTAAAGCTTGTGCCAAGATCACCATGGCACCTGTGACGTTAGTGCGCATGGAATTCATTTCGAGCTCGGAGGCGTCATCTTGAGAAATTGAAACAAAGTGTAGCAAACATCTGGTGATTGTCTGATCGTTCCTGTCGCCAGCAAAACACCTGACAGATAAGGTCAGACAGGTGAATTAATGAATGAATTAATTAGCACGCTGACCGACGTCTTCTCTCTTCACTGCCCATTGTTCCCGCTGACCGAGCAGACTGACAGGGTGTGTGTCAGGGCGTGTTGCTGTCATGTCTGTTGTCTTCAGGGACAGGGGGAAAGGGGTCACTGGTTTTGTTTCAACTTTGGCGGCATGTACGTGCACACACGTACTAAGCAAGTCTATATTTGGATTGGATTTCGACCTATTCCTGAATACATTGTTTCGATTTGGTATGGTTTGGTTTGTTTGGTTTGGTTTGGGTTTTTTTGGTTTGGTTTTGGTTTGATTGTTTGGTTTGGTATCTTTTTAATAAAGGGTTGCAATGTGTTTTATACCCTATATTGGTTCATGTGCCATCCCGTTTCGATCTTTAATAACAAAACGTTTTATCTAAAAGTCTTTGTCTTGTTTTTCAAAATCAGATGCAGGCGGAAAGAAAACTCGTCTCTAATCGGCTTTTTATCAGCACGTTTGGTGGACTGAATACAGACTTTCCCTTTCAACGATAAATCCCTCATCAGAAAAATATCATTCTTCTCCCCTATCCCTCACTTCTTCCCACCCCTCCCCTTTCCCCCACCCCTCTTTTGTATACTCAGTCCTGTACCATCAAGGGAAACAATCCACATCATTCTATAATTAACCACACCAATTTATGTACCATCAAGGGAAACAATCCACACCGTTGTATAATTAACCACACCAATTTATGTACCATCAAGGGAAACAATCCACACCGTTCTATAATTAACCACACCAATTTATGTATCCATCAAGGGACCAGAACAATCCACATCATTCTATAATTAACCACACCAATTTATTTCAGTGGCTGGTTGTTTTGATAGAGCTGTGGACTCCAAACCTGACATGAAATCTCAGCCCTCAACATTAAAACAACTGACATGTTGGCTGTCCTCTTGATGTTTCCATCATTGTGATGGTGGTGTTAGCTTACTGTTTTGTATCTCGCTCTCCCCTAACTCCCCCCCCCCCCACACACACACACACACCATTTCAAGACCTTGCCAGCGTATACAGGTGTGCATATTTGGGTGGAGGGCGTATGGAATTGTTCGAAAGCGGTGAATTCCCCTTGAACAGACTCCAAACTTTTTGTCCTTGCTCAAAATCGTTTCCTGCTGTTGTGTCTTTTCAACTGTAAAGAATGAAGGTTGGTGGAGATGGCTTGACCATGCTGTGTGTTGGCCACAAGCTGTGTAGTGCTGACGGTACGTGGACTTTCTGTTGTTTGTGATCAGTCAGGTTGTTGTTGGCCAGCCGACCGCGAAGGTCGTCCCAGCTCT
>JAPXFY010000016.1:2902098-2907098 GCA_030674185.1 Monoplex corrugatus
ATGCTGGCGGCCTGCTGTGTGCAGACATCCTACATGTGACGGCACTTTGTTTTCAGACTTTGATATGACTTTGATATCACACATGTTAGTGTCGTACCCGGCTGGGCGCAGAGGTAAACGTGTGGCCATTCAGTCTGACCGCTTAAGTTCGAAACTGTTTCGGGGTCTGGGATGGGATGAGGTGGGGCAGATCCTTGTGCGCGCAGGGCCTGTCGTTCCACTCAGTGTGTGCCTTGTTTAGTTTCTGTTTCTCAAGATGACGTCTATGCTTACTTTAAAATCAAAAACGTAACCATTTGATTCCCTAACTCTATCCACCAGCTTCCTGCAGGAAGTTGGTGGACAGGGTGAGGGAATCAAAGAGTTACGTTTGTTGCTTTGCTAGCATGGTTAACAATACAGGATTGTAGTGGACAGGGTGCGGGAGTCAAAGGGTTAACTTATTACACTTAGACTCTCACGTGTTGTGCAACGCACGAAGCAACAAGAGCTTACCAACAGGCCTGGTCAGACAGTTTCAGGGCATCACTGCAGCCTCTGTCCACCAGTTGTAGGTCTGTGTCAGGTCTGTCCCCAGTTGTAGGTCTGTGTAGCTGTCACCGAGTTGTAGGTCTGTGTGATACTGTCCACCATTTGGAGGTTGGTGTTAGCTGTCTGTCACAGTTGTAGGTCTGTGTCAACTGTTGTCCACCAGGTTGTAGGTCTGGTGTAGGTGTCTGTACCACAGTTGTAGGTCTGTGTCAACTGTCCCTCAGTTGTAGGTCTGTGTTTAACTGTCTGTCCCCCATGTTTGTAGGTCTGTGTCAAGGTCTTGTCCACCAGTTGTAGGCTGTGTCAAACTGTCCGTTGTAGGTCTGGTGTAGTGTCTGTCCACATTGTAGGTCTGTGCAGCTGTCTGTCCACCAGTGTGTGCCGTATTCTGTGTCCAAGTGCGTGCTTGTCACAAGTTGTGGTCGGTAATCTGTCCACCAGCTTGGAGTTGTGTGCAGGTGGTTGATCAAGGTGTAGGTCTGTGTTATGCTGGGTCATCAGTTGTAGGTTGCGGGGTAAACTGTATTCCACCAGTTGTAGGGTCGGTTAACGCTGTCCACAGTTAGGGTCTGGATACTGTCCACCGTTGTAGGGTAACTGCCTTGTAGTCTGTGTAACTGTCCACCAGTTGTAGGTCTGTGTTCAACTGTCTGTCACAGTTGTAGGTCTGTTACGTGTCCACCAGTTGTGTCGTAGTCTGTCCATCAGTTGAGCTGTTAAGTTCCACAGTTTAGATCTGTGTCACTGTCTGTCCACGTTGTAGGTCTGTGTCAACTGTCTGTCCACCAGTTTAGGTCTGTTTAACTGTCCACCAGTTGTAGGTCTGTGTCATTTACCGTTAGTCGGGTTCTGTCCACCAGTGTAGTCTGTGTTAACTGTCCACAGTTGAATCTGTGTAACTGTCCACCAGTTGTAGGTCTTGTTAACTTCCACCAGTTGTAGTCTGTGTCAGCTGTCTGTCCACCAGTTGTAGGTCTGGTAGTTGTCACAGTTGAGTCTGTGTTCTGTCCCCAGTTGTAGGTCTGTGTCAACTGTCTGTCCACCAGTGTAAGTTGGTAACTTTGTCCACAGTTTAGTCTGTGTTCTGTCCACAGTTGTAGGTCTGTGTCAACTGTCCTGTCCACCAGTTTACGGTCACCGAGTCTGTGTACTGTCCCACCAGTTGTAGGTCTGTGTCAACTGTCTGTCCACCAGTTGTAGGTCTGTGTCAACCTGCCCGTGTGTCTGTATCTGTCCACCATGTAGCGCGTGCCCCAGTTTGTCTGTGTCAGCTGTCTGTCCCGTTGTGACCGTTACGGTCCACCTTGGGCTGAACTGTCTGTCCACGAGTTGTAGGTCTGGTTAGATGTCTGTAGTTGTACTGCGTCCAAGTTGAGGGTTGTGGTATGTTGTGCCACCGTTGTAGGTCTGTGTACTGTCTGTCACCAGTTGTAGGTCTGCGTTATAGCTGTGTACGGTCACCAGTTGTAGGTCTGTGTACTGTCTGTCCACCGTGAGGTCGTGTATGTTGTAGTGTGTAGGTTGTGTTAACTGTCTTCCACCATGTTGTAGGTCTGTGTGAAGACATATCTTCAACTGTCTGTCACTCAGTTGTTAGTCTGTGTTAACTGTCTGTCCACCATGTTAGGTCTGTGTAACTGCTGCCACAGTTGTAGGTCGTGTTAACTGTCTGTCCACCAGTTTGAGGTCTTGTTGTAACTGTCCATCCGTTGTAGGTCTGTGTGGCAGTCTGTCACCAGTTTAGGTCTGTGTTACTGGTCCACCAGTTGTAGTCTGTGTACGTTGTCCACCTTGTAGTCTGTGTCAATGTTACCATTGTAGGTCTGGTCAACTGTCACCATTGTAGTCTGTGTTACAGCTGTCCACCAGTTGTAGGTCTGTGTAACTGTTGTCTCACAGTGTAGGTCTGTGTAACTGTCTGCACAGTTGTAATCATGTTGTATGTCGACAGTGTGGCGGTCAAGTCTTATTAACTGTAACTCTCACGTTGTGGCGTGCAACGGCTTACCACAGTGGCTGGTCAGACAGTTTAGGCATGTACTGTCTGTCCACCAGTTGTAGGTCTGTGTACTGTCTGTCCACCAGTTGTAGGTCTGTGTAACTGTCTGTCCACAGTTGTAGTCTGTGTCAACTGTCTGTCCACCAGTTGTAGGTCTGTGTTAACTGTCCACCAGTTTAGGTCTGTGTCAACTGTCTGTCCACCAGTTGTAGGTCTGTGTCAACTGTCTGTCACCAGTTGTAGGTCTGTGTCAACGTCTGTCCACCAGTTGTAGGTCTGTGTCAACTGTCTGTCCACCAGTTGTAGGTCTGTGTCAACTGTCTGTCCACAGTTGTAGGTCTGTGTCAACTGTCTGTCCACCAGTTGTAGGTCTGTGTTAACTGTCTCACCAGTTGTAGTCTGTGTCACTGTGCCACCAGTTGTAGGTCTGTGTTAACTGTCTGTCCACCAGTTGTAGGTCTGTGTCAACTGTCTGTCCACCAGTTGTAGGTCTGTGTTAACTGTCTGTCCACCAGTTGTAGGTCTGTGTTCAACTGTCTGTCCACCAGTTGTAGGTCTGTGTAACTGTCTGTCCACCAAGTGTGTAGGCCCCTGTGTTTAACTGTCTGTCCACCAGTTGTAGGTCTGTGTAACGTCTGTCACCAGTTGTAGGTCTGTGTAACTGTCCCACCAGTTGTAGGTCTGTGTTAACTGTCCCACCAGTTGTAGGTCTGTGTCAACTGTCTGTCCACCAGTTTAGGTCTGTGTTAACTGTCCACCAGTTGTAGGTCTGTGTCAACTGTCGTCACCAGTTGTAGGTCTGTGTTAACTGTCCACCAGTTGTAGGTCTGTGTAGTCACAGTGTGCTGTCCACAGTTGTAGGTCTGTGTTAACTGTCCACCAGTTGTAGGTCTGTGTTAACTGTCTGTCCACCAGTTGTAGGTCTGTGTTAACTGTCCACCAGTTGTAGGTCTGTGTCAACTGTCTGTCCACCAGTTGTAGGTCTGTGTTAACTGTCCACCAGTTGTAGGTCTGTGTCAACTGTCTGTCCACCAGTTGTAGGTCTGTGTCATTGTCTGTCCACCAGTTGTAGGTCTGTGTCATTGTCTGTCCACCAGTTGTAGGTCTGTGTTAACTGTCTGTCCACCAGTTGTAGGTCTGTGTCAGCTGTCCACCAGTTGTAGGTCTGTGTCAGCTGTCTGTCCACCAGTTGTAGGTCTGTGTCAGCTGTCTGTCCACCTGTTGTAGGTCTGTGTCAATTGTCTGTCCACCAGTTGTAGGTCTGTGCCAACTGTCTGTTCCACCTGTTGTAGGTCTGTGTCAACTGTCCACCAGTTGTAGGTCTGTGTTAACTGTCTGTCCACCAGTTGTAGGTCTGTGTCAACTGTATGTCCACCTGTTGTAGGTCTGTGTCAACTGTATGTCCACCTGTTGTAGGTCTGTGTTAACTGTCTGTCCACCAGTTGTAGGTCTGTGTCAACTGTATGTCCACCAGTTGTAGGTCTGTGTCAACTGTATGTCCACCTGTTGTAGGTCTGTGTTAACTGTCTGTCCACCAGTTGTAGGTCTGTGTCAACTGTCTGTCCACCTGTTGTAGGTCTGTGTTAACTGTCTGTCCACCAGTTGTAGGTCTGTGTCAACTGTCTGTCCACCTGTTGTAGGTCTGTGTCAACTGTCTGTCCACCAGTTGTAGGTCTGTGTTAACTGTCTGTCCACCAGTTGTAGGTCTGTGTCAACTGTCTGTCCACCTGTTGTAGATCTGTGTCAGCTGTCTGTCCACCAGTTGTAGGTCTGTGTTAACTGTCTGTCCACCAGTTGTAGGTCTCTGTCAGCTGTCTGTCCACCAGTTGTAGGTCTCTGTCAGCCGTCTGTCCACCAGTTGTATTTCTCTGTCAGCCGTCTTGCGCCAGTTCATGTTTCAGTCTCTCCCTCCTTTGTTGTCCTCCTGGGTTCCAGTCCAGAACGTGGTTGTCAGGTCTGGAACACGGCAGTCTAGTGTATTGCTGTTGGGAATAAAATTCCATATGCGCTGACGCCACTGATGCCATGTGATGGATCAGATCCAAAGTGATCACGGCAAGAGCCCTATACCTGTGTCTGACGACAGTCGGGCAAGGTAAAGCGAGAGGAGTGGGACTCGCTGTCAGAAAGTTGACCTGAGAATAGTGAGATCTCTACCACCTCATCCCCCTGTGATCCGACTGAACGTTTTAGGACTGACTTCAGTTGTTTTAATACACACTGGGCATGTTTGGTTGGCTGATTGATCGGTTGGTCGATTAGTTGCTTGCTTGTTTGATCGATGGCGTGATTGGTTGGTGGGTGGGTTCAATGGTTGGTCATTAGTGTCATGCCTCGCTGTGCAGACGTGGAGCATGTGTATCTATTGGGATAGAGAGAGACTGGGTGTGTTGGGTGTTGGGTGTGTTGGGTATTGGGTGTGTTGGGTGTGTTGGGTATTGGTGTCTTGGGTGTTGGGTATTGGGTGTGT
>JAPXFY010000016.1:2914598-2967098 GCA_030674185.1 Monoplex corrugatus
AATACAACAAAACAAGACAGGCGCATAGTTCATACAACGCGTCTTTAATACAACAAGACAAGACAGGTGCATATTTAATACAACGCGTCTTTAATACAACAAGTCAAGACAGGTGCATATTTAATACAACGCGTATTAATACAACAAGACAAGACAGATGCATATTTAATACAACGCATATTTAATACAACAAGACAACACAGGTGCATATTTAATACAACGCGTATTTAATACAACAAGACAAGACAGATGCATATTTAATACAACAAGACAAGACAGGTGCATATTTAATACAACGCGTATTTAATACAACAAGACAAGACAGATGCATATTTAATACAACAAGACAAGACAGGCGCATATTTAATACAACGCGTATTTAATAGAACAAGACAAGACAGAAGAAATACACACACAGTTTTTAGATCAGACTCAACGCATTCTGTGTAATTAGTTTTAATGTCTCACTGAACTGTTAGTATGATAGTTCACTCCATCGACCCCCCTCCCCAACCCAACACATTACTGTTCTGAAATTAACTTTGTATTCAAAACAACATTTTTGCTTTATTTTACTTTGAAATGGACAGATCAGCATGTTTTATAGTCCTTAGCTGCTGTAGTAGATGTTTGCATTGATGTCACAATATGCACAGGCATTGGCTGGTGTCAGACTTGATGGTGGACATGAAAAACTGCCCTAATTTCTCATTTATTAACGGACAGAAAGCCATTGTTTATACACTGTTTTAGTGACACCATCCATCATTCATCAAAGCCCCAGCTTCATGAGCCGTGCTTTACTATCACTGTACAATTGTGGACACTGTTCATGTCCGGTATCACAACTGACCTTTCACTGGGTGATCTGATTTTTATCATTATAGATTATGAGAAAAACTGCTGTGCAAGTTATCTCTCTCCCTTCATGTTTTCTTGCAAGCAAAATGAATGGTTTAACTGTAAAAATATCCAGTTTTATTTGATTTTCAGTTTTTAAATTCTATGCCCCAAGCCCCCCTCCCCCCCTTTTTTTGTGTGTGTTTTTTTGTTTTTGTTTGTTTGTTTGTTGTTTTTTTGGGTTTGTTTTTTTCTGTTGTTTATTTTTTGTTTGTTTGTTTTATTTCTTTGTTTGTTTCTTTGTTTGTTTGTTCGTTTTTGTTTGTTTGTTGTTCGTTGTTTTTTTGTTTTTTGTTGATGTTGTTGTTTGTTTGTTTGTTTGATTTTTTGCATAATCTTTCAGCACTCGTTCTCTCTCTCATGTATAATGTGTGTGTGTGTGTGTGTGTGTGTGTGTGTGTGTGTGTGTGTGTGTGTGTGTGTGTGTGTGTGTGTGTGTGTGTGTGTGTGTGTTTCTTTTCATGTCTGTGTGTGTGTCTGTATGTTTGTGTGTCTGCGTTCGTGTGCGTGTGCGTGCCTCGGGACATGACAAGATTGCACAAGAGATTAATGCATTTGTGTTGTATGAGGTTCCGTCGCTTCGGGAATATCCGATTATCGACACAGGAGTCACAACATTTCACCACGTCAGATATTTTGCTGTTAACACACTCCCCACCTCCCACTGCTCTCCCTCCCTCTCTCTCTCTCTCTCTGTCATTTCTCTCCCTCCCTCCCCCTCTGTCTCTATTACCGTCTCCCTCCCCCGTCTTTCTCTTCCTTTCTCTTTCCCTCTCTGTCTCTCCTCCTCTCTGTGTCCCTCTATATATATATGTGTGTGTGTGTGTGTGTGTGTGTGTGTGTGTGTGTGTGTGTGTGTGTGTGTGTGTGTGTGTGTGTGTGTGTGTGTGTGTGTGTGAATTCAAGTTTTTTGTCTCTTTCTTTCTTTCTGTTTGGGAGTATGTATGTCTTACTCCTCATTATCATTCTTCTTAGGAACCACATTTTAGCTGCCTTAATCTTGTTCTGACTTTGCCTCTGAACTGTCCACGCTTGGGACATTTTATGAGGCAAGAGAAATTTGAGCACCTAGTCACAACAGGAAAGCTGGGGAGAGGGAGAGAAGAACACCAGGTAGACCCAGGGAGAAAATATTGGACGGATTTGCGGAGTGGATGAAGACAGAGGTGGTGGGAGATGTACTTGCAGCGACAGAAGTTAAGATTGGAATGGAGGGCTATGGTCGACAACGCCATGCAGCAGGGTGCATGGTGATGATGATGATGATGATAATGATGATGACGACTTCCTGTTATGCCATTGTCATGTAGGGCAGCAACGAAGACTCTTCACTTCTGTCCGTTCTGGACCAGCCTGCATGTCTTGTCGTTTCCATCCGTATGTCTGTGTGAATGTTGGTCTTTGTCTTGTCACCGTTTCTTGATCTCTTTCTGTCCTTTGTCTGTTTCTCTCTCTGTCTGTCTCTGTCTGTCTCTCTGTTTCTCTCTCTGTCTCTCTCTCTCTCTCTCTCTGTCTGTCTGTCTGTCTCTCTCTCTCTGTGTCTCTCTCTCTCTCTCTCTCTCTCTCTCTCTCTCTCTCTCTCTCTCTCTCTACCCCCTCGCTGACTGTTTGTCTCTGTGTCTGTCTTTGTCTCTTTCTATCTCCGTACCTGTCTCTCTGTCTCTCCGTATCTGTATGTCTCTGTCTCTCTTTATGGTCTGTCTGTCTCTCTCTCTTTCTCTCTCTCTGTCTCTCTCTATATCTCTCTCTCTCTCTCTCTCTCTCTCTCTCTCTCTCCCTCACTCACTCACTGTTTGCCTCTCTCTCTGTCGGTCTTTGTCTCTATCTCCGCACCTGTCTCTCTGTCTCTCCGTATCTCTGTGTCTGTGTCTGTGTTTATGTCTCTGTCTGTCTGTCTGTCTGTCTGTCTGTCTCTCTCTCTTCTCATCTGTGTCTGTCGGTGCATGCACATATATGCTTGTATTAATGAAACGACTTAATGCCGGGTGCTGTGGCTTTGTAAACAACCAGGTGGGAAGAGTAATTTTGCACAGCCAATAGTAAGGTTTGACCTTCAGTTAAGTCATTCGCGGGCACGTTACAACAGCAAAGTGTTGTCTTATTAACCGTGGAATAGACTCATAAACTGGCTTGTAAAATTCTTTGAATTGAAATAATGGTTTATTGTTATTATTGATAAATGTTAATGATAATGATAGTTTGCGATATATGGATACTGAATTCAATTAATTCAAAAACGTTTTACAAAAAAAAATAGTCTTGTGTTATATCATCAACTGAAATAGTGCAAGCAAATTGGCAAATACGGGCGAACGCGTGTGTACGCATGCAGACACTCACATGCACATACATGCCCCCGCTCACACACACACACTCTCTCTGTCTGTCTCTGTCTCTGTGTGTCTGTCTGTCTGTTAACTGTTGACAGGTTAACGCCATGTTCTATAGATATCATACTGGATGAATATAAAGATCGTTAACAGCCTTTACAGGTTGTGTTAACAGCCAGTTCTATAGATATCGTCATGCTGTATGTGTACAGATCGTTAACAGCCTTTACAGGTTGTGTTAACAGCCAGTTCTATAGATATCGTCATGCTGTATGTGTACAGATCGTTAACACCCTTTACAGGTTGTGTTAACAGCCAGTTCTATAGATATCGTCATGCTGTATGTGTACAGATCGTTAACACCCTTTACAGGTTGTGTTAACAGCCAGTTCTATAGATATCGTCATGCTGTATGTGTACAGATCGTTAACACCCTTTACAGGTTGTGTTAACAGCCAGTTCTATAGATATCGTCATGCTGTATGTGTACAGATCGTTAACACCCTTTACAGGTTGTGTTATCACAGTTCTATAGATATCGTCATGCTGTATGTGTACAGATCGTTAACACCCTTTACAGTTGTGTTAACAGCCAGTTCTATAGATATCGTTATACTGGATGTGCACAGATCGTTAACAGCCTTTACAGTTGTGTTAACAGCCAGTTCTATAGATACCGTTATACTGGATGTGTACAGATCGTTATCAGCCTTTACAGGTTGTGTTAACATAAAGTTTTAAAGGTATTATAATGTTTGATGAGTGTAGCCAACAGATATCCCTGACTGATGATTATATTATCAAATTCAGAGGTAATCAGGGACAGTTCAAAGAGAAACTCTGATAATGATACTGATGATTATAATGATAATGATGATAATAATAATAATAATTATAACAATAAAATCATCATCATTATCATCAAAATCATCATCATCTTCCTCTTCTTCGTCGTCATCATCATCATCATCATAATAATAATAAACTACCACTACGACTACTGCTACTTCTGCTAATTTCACTTGTAAACGCAAACAGTCCAAATCAGAAGTATGTTCATTGAACTTTACAGATGTAGAACAACATTAAACTTTAAATCAGCAAAAGCAGGCACTGACAAAACATGAAATGAAAATAAGTGTCAGGAACCATAATGACAAGAAGTGTCAAATAATAGAAATGAATGCAGGTATTCACAGACACACAAACAATACGCGTGTGCACATTTACACACACATGCACACACTCATACAAAGAGAGAGAGAGAGAGAGCGAGAGAGAGACAGACAGACAGAGAGAGAGAGAGAGAGAGAGAGAGAGAGAGAGAGAGAATATAACAGGTTCTTTGATCATCAAATTCTGTATCTAGCTATCCCATTTCTTGATGAGTCTAGCAGAGACCACTTCAGTAATTCTTTCAACATCCTTACGTAAACTTTGAGAATTCTTTCAACAACTTTATGGCCTGTTTATCTACCCCACTACTTGATTATGTTTCCAGGTCACCTTTAGAAGATACGTTTTTTTCTGTGTCATGTTATTCGTCATTTTAGTCGCCAAAGTTTGTATACCTAACTGATTACTTGATAACATTTCCAGGTCACCTTTAGAAGATACCTTTTTTTTTCTGTCATGTTATTCGTCATTTTAGTCGCCAAAGTTTGTTTACCTAACTGATTACTTGATAACATTTCCAGGTCACCTTTAGAAGATATCTTTTTTTTTCTATCTCATGTTATACGCCGCTTCAGTGGCCAGAGTTTAGGACCATTTTCCACTGTGCTATGATGATGCATGACGATGGGGATGATATCTTGATGCTGTGAAGTTCCAGTCTGACTTGAGTACGCCGACTTGAATGACATATCCCGGTTTCAGCCAGGCCTGAGAGACAGAGACTCCTGCGGGGTTGGTCAGGAAATAGGAGTAGCGCCTCTAAAAATGATGTATTCGTGCAGTGGATGAAACTTGATTCTGTTGTCCTAGTCTTCCCATGAGCCCATAGCACAGCCAACTCAGAGTTGGGGCCGGCTGGGAACAAAATATTCCACAGTGGGCTGAGAACAAAATAGCCCACAATGGGCTGAGAACAAAATAGCCCACAATGGGCTGAGAACAAAATAGCCCACAATGGGCTGAGAACAAAATAGCCCACAATGGGCTGAGAACAAAATAGCCCACAATGGGCTGAGAACAAAATAGCCCACAATGGGCTGAGAACAAAATAGCCTACAATGGGCTGGGAACAAAATAGCCCACAATGATTTTGACAGGTCTGATGGGACTCGAACAGATTACCTTCGGAAACATCAAGGAGTGGACAGGTCGTGAATGTCCTGAGATTTTCAGCCTGGTTGAGGAAAGACAGACGTGGAGGACAGAGACCCGGAGAGCAACGTGGACAGCCAAGATTGCAAGGAGTGATGCTGTAGACTGACTGACTGAATGGGACTCGAACCCACACCAATCCGAGTCATGTGTGTCCGTTGAACTAACCATTGCACTATGGTGGTTAGATGTTTCTTTTGGCATCGGAAGGTTTTCTATCAACCATACTGCTTGATCACCAGTTGATGGTGTAGCTGACGCTAGAAGCTTGCTATCAATGGGTAGATAAACAGAACATACAGATGTTGAAAGACTTCAAAGGTATTCAAACGTAGGAAACGTAAGGCTGTTGAAAAACCCTCAAAGGATATCTGCTAGACTCATAAAGAAAATCTTAGGCTAGGTAGGAGCTCAGGACCTGGCCAGCTCACGGGTTTATGTGCAGGTTTAATGGTTATGCCACGATCATTCTGGATCTTCTCCATCACGTGGCACTTGTGGTGTTAGTACATGTGGAATTCATTCCGAGTGCGGAGACGTCATCTTGGGAAACTGAAACAGAAACTGTCGACGTGTGAGGTTGTGTATCTGTCTACCTGACTGCTTGGATGGGATGGTCATTTAACCCTTTACAGTTCCCCCTGACACCTGTAGGTTGTGTATCTGTCTACCTGACTGCTTGGATGGGATGGTCACTTAACCCTTTACATTTCCCCCTGACACCTGTAGGTTGTGTATCTGTCTACCTGACTGCTTGGATGGGATGGTCACTTAACCCTTTACAGTTTCCCCTACACCTGTAGGTTGTGTATCTGTCTACCTGACTGCTTGGATGGGATGGTCATTTAACCCTTTACAGTTCCCCCTGACACCTGTAGGTTGTGTATCTGTCTACCTGACAGCTTGGATGGGATGGTCATTTAACCCTTTACAGTTCCCCCTGACACTTGTAGGTTGTGTATCTGTCTACCTGACTGCTTGGATGGGATGGTCATTTAACCCTTTACAGTTCCCCCTGACACATATAGCTTATGTATCTCTACTTGACGGCTTTGATGGGATCGTCAGTTAATTTAACCCTTTAAGGTTTCTCCTGTGTATCTGTCTACCTGTTTTGATGGGATTGTCGGTTACCCCTTCAACAGTTCCCCAGACACATACAGGTTACGTAGCTGTCTGACTGCTTTGATAGGATCGTCAGTTAATTTAACCCTTAAAGGTTTCTCCTGTGTATCTGTCTACCTGTTTTGATGGGATTCTCGGTTAACCCTTCAACGGCTCCCCAGACACAGGTTATGTATCTATCTGCTTTGATGGGATCGTCAGTTAATTTAACCCTGTAAAGTTTCTTGTGTGTGTCTGCCTACGTATTTTGATGGGATGGAGAGGCAGTGCAGCCCTTTGCGGTTTCTCCTGACACCTGCCAAACTGATTTACCTGAGATTTTTTGTCTGATACGTTTAACTTGTGTATCTATCGGATTGCCTGGTTGGGTTGCCAGAAGTGAAACCCTTTGAGGTTTGTGCCGACAAGTTGAGGGTTGTGACTATCAAACCCATCAGAGACAGATAGTTCTTTGAGGTTTCGTGAGATTTGTAATGATTGCCGACCTGCATGCCCCACCCCATCACCCGGGATGATCATTCTGTACGGAAGACTGAGAAGAGAGAGAGAGAGGTGGGGGTAGGGGAGGGGGAGGAATGGCTCAGTAGTGGCCTATCGGTTACAGCTTCCGCCTGGGAAGTGAGATGTTCCGAATTTGATTCTCTGTTAGGGATTTTTCTCCCTCCCTTCCCCCTCCCTTCACCCTCCCTTCCCCCTCATTAGACCTCAAGTGGTGGTCTGGGTGCTAGCCTTTTGGATAAGTTGTGTTCGTTCGTGTTCTTTCATTTAATGCCTTTTCACTCTGAGTAGTATAAGACGGTGGGCACAGTGGTTTGTGTGTGTGTATGTGTGTGTGTGTGTGTGTGTGTGTGTGTGTGTGTTGTGTGTGTATATGTGTGTGTGTGTGTGTATGTGTGTGTGTGTGAGTGTGTATGTGTGTGTGTGTGTGTGTGTGTGTGCGCGCGCGCGTGCATGCGTGCATGTATACGTGCGTTCTTTGGAGACAAACACGGGCACATAGTGAGGAGTGCAAATCTTTTATATGATGTATAATGTAAAACCGTTCTCTTTGCTGATCTGTTTTGTAACGATGTGCGTTTTTCCTGTTGTAGTTGGTTTCCTATAAAGCGGTTTGAGCTCACTGTTTTAGGGTACTGCACTGTATGTGTGTTATCATATTATTGTGAAAGGGCTAATCCGTGGCTGGGTATGGCAAGGGTTAAAATAGCATCACTCTACACCTGTGTGCTAAAGGATGTCTGTGGTGTCCATGTAGTCTGTGGGTATGGCAAGGGTTAAAATGGTAGTACTCTACACCTGTGATAAAGGATGTCTGTAGTGTCCATGTAGTCTGTGGTATGGCAAGGGTTAAAATAGCAGCACTGTACATATACACCTGTGATAAAGGATGTCTGTAGTGTCCATGTAGTCTGTGGTATGGCAAGGGTTAAAATAGCAGCACTGTACATATACACCTGTGATAAAGGATGTCTGTAGTGTCCATGTAGTCTGTGGTATGGCAAGGGTTAAAATAGCAGCACTGTACATATACACCTGTGATAAAGGATGTCTGTAGTGTCCATGTAGTCTGTGGTATGGCAAGGGTTAAAATAGCAGCACTGTACATATACACCTGTGATAAAGGATGTCTGTAGTGTCCATGTAGTCTGTGGGTATGGCAAGGGTTAAAATAGCAGCACTGTACATATACACCTGTGATAAAGGATGTCTGTAGTGTCCATGTAGTCTGTGGTATGGCAAGGGTTAAAATAGTAGCACTGTACATATACACCTGTGATAAAGGATGTCTGTAGTGTCCATGTAGTCTGTGGTATGGCAAGGGTTAAAATAGCAGCACTGTACATATACACCTGTGCTATAGGATGTCTGTAGTGTCCATGTAGTCTGTGGGTATGGCAAGGGTTAAAATAGCAGCACTGTACATATACACCTGTGCTATAGGATGTCTGTAGTGTCCATGTAGTCTGTGGTATGGCAAGGGTTAAAATAGTAGCACTGTACATATACACCTGTGCTATAGGATGTCTGTAGTGTCCATGTAGTCTGTGGGTATGACAAGGGTTAAAATAGCAGCACTGTACATATACACCTGTGCTATAGGATGTCTGTAGTGTCCATGTAGTCTGTGGTATGGCAAGGGTTAAAATAGCAGCACTGTACATATACACCTGTGCTATAGGATGTCTGTAGTGTCCATGTAGTCTGTGGTATGACAAGGGTTAAAATAGCAGCACTGTACATATACACCTGTGCTATAGAATGTCTGTAGTGTCCATGTAGTCTGTGGGTATGACAAGGGTTAAAATAGCAGCACTGTACATATACACCTGTGCTAAAGGATATCTGTAGTGTCCATGTAGTCTGTGGGTATGACAAGGGTTAAAATAGCAGCACTGTACATATACACCTGTGCTATTGGATGTCTGTAGTGTCCATGTCTGTGGGTATGACAAGGGTTAAAATAGCAGCACTGTACATATACACCTGTGCTATAGAATGTCTGTAGTGTCCATGTAGTCTGTGGGTATGACAAGGGTTAAAATAGCAGCACTGTACATATACACCTGTGCTATAGAATGTCTGTAGTGTCCATGTAGTCTGTGGGTATGACAAGGGTTAAAATAGCAGCACTGTACATATACACCTGTGCTAAAGGATATCTGTAGTGTCCATGTAGTCTGTGGGTATGACAAGGGTTAAAATAGCAGCACTGTACATATACACCTGTGCTATAGAATGTCTGTAGTGTCCATGTAGTCTGTGGGTATGACAAGGGTTAAAATAGCAGCACTGTACATATACACCTGTGCTATAGAATGTCTGTAGTGTCCATGTAGTCTGTGGGTATGACAAGGGTTAAAATAGCAGCACTGTACATATACACCTGTGCTAAAGGATATCTGTAGTGTCCATGTAGTCTGTGGGTATGACAAGGGTTAAAATAGCAGCACTGTACATATACACCTGTGCTATTGGATGTCTGTAGTGTCCATGTCTGTGGGTATGACAAGGGTTAAAATAGCAGCACTGTACATATACACCTGTGCTATAGAATGTCTGTAGTGTCCATGTAGTCTGTGGGTATGACAAGGGTTAAAATAGCAGCACTGTACATATACACCTGTGCTAAAGGATATCTGTAGTGTCCATGTAGTCTGTGGGTATGACAAGGGTTAAATGCACCACTCTACATATACACCTGTGCTATAGGATGTGTGCGATAGTCAAGGCAAGCATCTCAATTACATGTTTGTGATGTGGTTAACATTTGAACCAGGATCAGCAGAACACGAGATGGTGATCGCGCCATTTTGACAGTTGTGTTTTCACTACGTCTGAGTGCGTGCGTGCGTGCGTGGCGTGTGTGTGTGTGAGAGAGAGAGAGAGACACACACACAGTTAAACCATACATTTGTAAACACAGAAAAATATGAAAAATGAAACAAGACTGTCAAGCTATTGTAATGAATTATCCATTTTCGCTGGGAAAATAAGACAATAAAAAATACTTTAAGGCAGTTTTTCTATATTAGATGTAGCGTCAACTGGGCGAAGGATCCATCATCATCATCATCATCATCATCATCATCATCATGTGACCTGCGGCATGGTGTTGGCGATCATTACCCTCCATACGAATCTATATTTTGTTCGTTGCAAATACATCTCCCGCCCTCTGTGTCTTCATCCACTCTGCAAGTCGGTCCAGTATTTTCTCCTGTGTCTACCTGGTACTCTTTTTCCCTCCAGCTATCCTAGGTGACTAGGTGCTCTAAATTGCGTCATAAATAAAATGTATAAATGTATACTGAAATGTATTAGTGCCAAGGGCTGTCACTCTGTAGTCGACCTCCAGCCACAGGTGTCGCTGTTCCACATCCATCCAGTGTTAATCCATTAATTAATGGTGTAGTCAGACAGACAGAGGCAACAAGATGTAGCGTGTATCAACAACACGACCACAGGTGTTCCACATCCATCCAGGTGTTAAGGTGTTAATCCATGGTGTAGTCAGATAGACAGACAGGCAAAAAGATGTAGCGTGTGTCAACAACACAACCCAACAGATGACAGTTGGCCACAACCCACGATCCATATCTAGGTACACAGACAGAGAGACACCTGCAGGGTTGACGACTTCCAGCCTTGTATACCTGCCGGCATAGGCTGGGTGTTCATCCGTCTTGCATCACTGAACGTCTGTATTGTTATAGGGACTCCCCCTCACCCTCACCCCTCACCATTCCCCTATCCCCCGCACCGTGGTTCAATGACATTCGGTATTTTCGGTATTGTAGGAATCACGATATACATATATAGACAGATAAATAGATTTGGCAGGATGCTGGGTTTGTTCTTGATTTTTTTTCTGTCCCTTCTTCTTCTTCGCTGCCTGTGTCGCTATCCCAACACCACTCTAGTCAACTCTGCAACACCCCCCCCCCTTCCCCCTCGTGTGACTGCCAGGGGCTTTTTCAGTATAAATAATATCACCACCTTCTGGAATTCTGTTCGAGAAATTTCATCTATTTTGTCACTCTCTTTGTTTCTGCCTTGCTCCTTTGCTTTCTGTCATTTCTACCTATCATTTTCTGCCTTGCTGGTAAGTTCACCTGTATATGTTTGATAAAGTCTTACGTGGTTTCTCTTAGGACCGATAATTAGGTACATGTATCAAGTTCATTTTTTGCTGTGGGGAATTGTGATGTGCAGAAGCAATGTTAGGTAATTTAGACCCGTTTTGATATGTTTTAGGGTCCTTAGATATGTTTAAATGTGTATCCAGGTGTGTTTATAAATCCCTTATGTTATATTTTGGGCGGAGTGGTCAACGCCAGGGGCATCTTCTTAGATTATGTGCGCGAATGCGTTGATATGTGTACTTAATTTTCTTTTCCTTTTTCCCCCTGTTGTGTAGTATTGTGTGTGTTTTGAAACGGTTATAGCCCTGATATGGCTCTAAGCAACAGTAAGAATGAGTGAGTCTTGAACATTTCTTGTATACATTGTAAGTAGCAACGTTTATCTTTTGTTTACTCTTATCTTGAAGTGCGTGTGTTTTGTTGTTGTGTGTGTTGTTGTTGTTGTTGTGTGTTGTTGTTGTGTGTGTGTGTTGTGTGTGTGTTGTGTGTGTGTTGTGTTGTTGTGTTGTTGTTGTTGTGTGTGTTGTGTTGTGTGTGTGTGTTGTGTGTGTTTTTGTGTGTGTGTTGTTGTTGTTGTGTGTTGTTGTTGTGTGTGTTGTTGTTGTTGTGTGTGTGTTGTTGTGTGTGTTGTTGTGTGTGTGTGTTGTTGTTGTGTGTGTTGTTGTTGTGTGTGTGTTGTTGTGTGTGTGTTGTTGTGTGTGTTGTTGTGTGTGTGTTGTTGTTGTGTGTGTTGTTGTTGTGTGTGTTGTTGTTGTGTGTGTTGTTGTTGTTGTGTGTGTTGTTGTGTGTGTGTGTTGTTGTTGTGTGTGTTGTTGTTGTGTGTGTGTTGTTGTGTGTGTGTTGTTGTGTGTGTTGTTGTGTGTGTTGTTGTTGTGTGTGTGTTGTTGTTTTTGTGTGTGTTGTTGTGTGTTGTTGTTTGTGTGTGTTGTTGTGTTGTTGTGTGTGTGTGTTGTTGTTGTGTGCGTTGTTGTTGTTGTGTTGTGTGTGTTGTTGTGTGTGTTGTTGTTGTTGTGTGTGTTGTTGTGTGTGTTGTTGTGTGTGTTGTTGTTGTTGTGTGTTGTTGTTGTTGTGTGTGTGTTGTTGTTGTGTGTGTTGTTGTTGTGTGTGTTGTTGTTGTGTGTGTTGTTGTGTGTGTGTGTTGTTGTTGTGTGTGTTGTTGTTGTGTGTGTGTTGTTGTGTGTGTTGTTGTGTGTGTTGTTGTTGTGTGTGTTTTGTTGTTGTTGTGTGTGTTGTTGTTGTGTGTGTGTGTTGTTGTGTGTGTTGTTGTTGTTGTGTGTGTTGTTGTGTGTGTTGTTGTGTGTTGTTGTTGTTGTGTGTTGTTGTTGTTGTGTGTGTTGTTGTTGTGTGTGTTGTTGTTGTGTGTGTTGTTGTTGTGTGTGTTGTTGTTGTTGTGTGTGTTGTTGTTGTGTGTGTGTTGTTGTTGTGTGTGTGTGTTGTTGTGTGTGTGTGTTGTTGTTGTGTGTGTGTTGTTGTTGTTGTGTGTGTGTTGTTGTGTGTGTTGTTGTGTGTGTGTGTTGTTGTTGTGTGTGTTGTTGTGTGTGTTGTTGTGTGTGTTGTTGTGTGTGTGTTGTTGTTGTTGTGTGTGTTGTTGTGTGTGTGTTGTTTTGTTTTTGGTGGTGGTGTTTTAGTTTTCATGTGTTGTTGTTGGGGGGGGGGGGGTGAGTGAGTATGAAATGTACGTTCTAATTCTATTTGTGTGTTCTTATGATTGCTTGAACACTGGCGGTCAGTTTGGTACAACAGATTGCGTGCTGTCAGACAAACAGACTGGAGGGGAGGGGAGGGGGAGAGGGGTAGCTGTGGTCCAGCCAGGCCTGACAGGGAACATGCCCTGTGTGTGACCTAATTACTGTGTTACTGTAGTCACGCCGTTTGGCACGTGCTTGGCTTCCTGGGCGATGGGCAGTGTGCTTCCTTTGCAATTACTTAACCGTCAGCACGGATTTCTTGTCCCCAGCATGACCTCCTGCTGTCTCTGTGTAGAGCCCCTCACGTCGCCACCGTATGGCGCCACAGTCTTTTTTCCTGTTTATATGTGTCTGTATTATGTTTGTTTGCTTGTAGAATGTTGCCAGGAACAACTGCTGTGTTGCCGAGGGTTCTTTTACGTGCGCAAAATGCGTGCTGCCCATGATACCTGTGTCGTTTCATCCAGAAGTCTGGCACCCAAACCACTACTTAAATCTGGAGGGGGGGGGGGGATAAAAACCCTGCAGGAAGCTAGTCGATAGAGTGAGGGAGTCAAAGGGTTAAGTTTTTGCAGTTGGTGGATAGGATGCAGGAGTCAAAGGGTTAAGTTTTTGCAGTTGGTGGATAGGGTGCAGAAGTCAAAGGGTTAAGTTTTTGCAGTTGGTGGATAGGGTGTGGGAGTCAAAGGGTTACGTTTTTGCAGTTGGTGGATAGGGTGTGGGAGTCAAAGGGTTACCTTTTTGCAGTTGGTGGATAGGGTGAGGGAGTCAAAGGGTTACGTTTTTGCAGTTGGTGGACAGGGTGTGGGAGTCAAAGGGTTAAGTTTTTGCAATTGGTGGATAGGGTGCAGGAGTCAAAGGGTTAAGTTTTTGCAGTTGGTGGATAGGGTGCAGGAGTCAAAGGGTTAAGTTTTTGCAGTTGGTGGATAGGGTGCAGGAGTCAAAGGGTTAACAGCTTGAATTCTCTGTGCTCCGCTTTTAAAGTCTGACTACATGTGTGTAGTGTGCAGTGAGGCAAAATGTGTGTAGTGTGTAGTGAGGCAAGATGTGTGTAGTGTGCAGTGAGGCAAGATGTGTATAGTGTGCAGTGAGGCAAGATGTGTGTAGTGTGCAGTGAGGCAAGATGTGTATAGTGTGCAGTGAGGCAAGATGTGTGTAGTGTGCAGTGAGGCAAGATGTGTGTAGTGTGTAGTGAGGCAAGATGTGTGTAGTGTGCAGTGAGGCAAGATGTGTGTAGTGTGTAGTGAGGCAAGATGTGTGTAGTGTGCAGTGAGGCAAGATGTGTATAGTGTGCAGTGAGGCAAAATGTGTGTAGTGTGCAGTGAGGCAAGATGTGTGTAGTGTGCAGTGAGGCAAGATGTGTGTAGTGTGTAGTGAGGCAAGATGTGTGTAGTGTGCAGTGAGGCAAAATGTGTGTAGTGTGCAGTGAGGCAAAATGTGTGTAGTGTGCAGTGAGGCAAAATGTGTGTAGTGTGCAGTGAGGCAAAATGTCTGTAGTGTGCAGTGAGGCAAGATGTGTGTAGTGTTGCAGTGAGGCAAATGTGTTGTAGTGTGCAGTGAGGCAAAATGTGTGTAGTGTGTAGTGAGGCAAAATGTGTGTAGTGTGCAGTGAGGCAAATGTGTGTAGTGTGCAGTGAGGCAAAATGTGTGTAGTGTGCAGTGAGGCAAAATGTGTGTAGTGTGCAGTGAGGCAAAATGTTGTAGTGTGCAGTGAGGCAAAATGTTGTAGTGTGCAGTGAGGCAAAATGTGTGTAGTGTGCAGTGAGGCAAGATGTTGTAGTGTGCAGTGAGGCAAAATGTGTGTAGTGTGCAGTGAGGCAAAATGTTGTAGTGTGAGTGGGCAAAATGTTGTAGTGTCGAGTGAGGCAAAATGTGTAGTGTGCAGTGAGGCAATGTTGTAGTGTGCAGTGAGGCATATATGTGTGTAGTGTGCAGTGAGGCAAAATGTGTGTAGTGTGTAGTGAGGCAAAATGTGGTAGCTTATCAGACGACGCAAAATTACGATATATCAAAAGTGAAGCAAAATGGTTATGATGACAGCTGAGGATATTCAGTATGTCATGTTGTAGCAGTGAGCGCAAAATTTGTAAATGTGTCAGCCTAACAGCACACACAGGCAGTACCCCGCACATTCTAGCACCCATCTCATTGATTCACAGCACAATCAACAAGTCACACACAAAGCACACATACTATCTTCACACACACACATAACAAACCACAATATTTATAATAGCGCAACAATCCTTATAACAACACACTCAACACACACACACACACACACACCACACACCACACCACACACACACACCAGCACAGCAACACACACACAATAACAAAACTGTCTTTAGCAAACATGTACATCACACGCAACAACACACACACACCAAACACCACTAACAAACACACTATTCTTCTCTCACTTTACTCGACTCAGTACCTTATCTGATGACCTACACAACACACACATACACGACCCACACACACACACACACACACACACACACACACACACCACACAGCAACGTAACACACACATCTCTGTCTCTCTCTATCTTTATCTCACCCACATACAAACACACACACACCACACAGACAAACCACACAAAGTTTAACACACACTAGACACTCACTACTCTCTTCTCTCTACTCAACAACTACACACACACACTCACAGTACACCTCAACACACAACACACAGACACACAACATCTCACTATATCACCCAACACAACATAAGACAAAACCTGCAAACCCACAACAGACATACAACAACACGAACACACACACCACAAAACACACACACAACTACACCCACACACACCCACACACACACACTCCAGCGTAGACGTATCTGAATAGATTCAACCGAGGGATTGTTTTAGCGACTACTGTTTAGTCATGACCTCAAACAGAAATGGTAAAGACATATTATAACTGTCTCGTTAGTTATGACCTCAAACAGAAATGGTAAAGACATATTAACTGTCTCGTTTAGTTATGACCTCAAACAGAAATGGTAAAGACATATTAACAGTCTCGCTAGTTATGACCTCAAACAGAAATGGTAAAGACATATTAACAGTCTCACTAGTTATGACCTCAAACAGAAATGGTAAAGACATATTAACTGTCTCACTAGTTATGACCTCAAACAGAAATGGTAAAGACATATAACTGTCTCGCTAGTTATGACCTCAAACAGAAATGGTAAATACATATTAACAGTGTCATTAGTTATGACCTCAAACAGAAATGGTAAAGACATATTAACTGTCTCACTAGTTATGACCTCAAACAGAAATGGTAAAGACATATTAACAGTGTCGTTAGTTATGACCTCAAACAGAAATGGTAAAGACATATTAACTGTCTCGCTAGTTATGACCTCAAACAGAAATGGTAAAGACATATTAACAGTGTCGTTAGTTATGACCTCAAACAGAAATGGTAAAGACATATAACTGTCTCGTTAGTTATGACCTCAAACAGAAATGGTAAAGACATATTAACTGTCTCACTAGTTATGACCTCAAACAGAAATGGTAAAGACATATTAACTGTCTCGCTAGTTATGACCTCAAACAGAAATGGTAAAGACATATTAACAGTCTCGCTAGTTATGACCTCAAACAGAAATGGTAAAGACATATTAACAGTCTAGCTAGTTATGACCTCAAACAGAAATGGTAAAGACATATTAACAGTCTAGCTAGTTATGACCTCAAACAGAAATGGTAAAGACATATTAACTGTCTCGCTAGTTATGACCTCAAACAGAAATGGTAAAGACATATTAACTGTCTCGCTAGTTATGACCTCAAACAGAAATGGTAAAGACATATTAACTGTCTCGCTAGTTATGACCTCAAACAGAAATGGTAAAGACATATTAACTGTCTCGCTAGTTATGACCTCAAACAGAAATGGTAAAGACATATTAACTGTCTCACTAGTTATGACCTCAAACAGAAATGGTAAAGACATATTAACTGTCTCGCTAGTTATGACCTCAAACAGAAATGGTAAAGACATATTAACAGTCTCGCTCGTTATGACCTCAAACAGAAATGGTAAAGACATATTAACAGTCTCGCTAGTTATGACCTCAAACAGAAATGGTAAAGACATATTAACAGTCTCGCTCGTTATGACCTCAAACAGAAATGGTAAAGACATATTAACTGTCTCGCTAGTTATGACCTCAAACAGAAATGGTAAAGACATATTAACTGTCTCGCTAGTTATGACCTCAAACAGAAATGGTAAAGACATATTAACAGTCTAGCTAGATATGACCTCAAACAGAAATGGTAAAGACATATTAACAGTGTCGCTAGTTATGACCTCAAACAGAAATGGTAAAGTCATATTAACTGTCTCGCTAGTTATGACCTCAAACAGAAATGGTAAAGACATATTAACTGTCTCAATAGTTATGACCTCAAACAGAAATGGTAAAGTCATATTAACTGTCTCACTAGTTATGACCTCAAACAGAAATGGTAAAGACATATTAACTGTCTCGCTAGTTATGACCTCAAACAGAAATGGTAAAGACATATTAACTGTCTCACTAGTTATGACCTCAAACAGAAATGGTAAAGACATATTAACAGTCTCGCTAGTTATGACCTCAAACAGAAATGGTAAAGTCATATTAACTGTCTCGCTAGTTATGACCTCAAACAGAAATGGTAAAGACATATTAACTGTCTCACTAGTTATGACCTCAAACAGAAATGGTAAAGACATATTAACAGTCTAGCTAGTTATGACCTCAAACAGAAATGGTAAAGACATCAACAGTCTCGTTAGTTATGACCTCAAACAGAAATGGTAAAGACATATTAACAGTCTAGCTAGTTATGACCTCAAACAGAAATGGTAAAGACATATTAACTGTCTCACTAGTTATGACCTCAAACAGAAATGGTAAAGACATATTAACTGTCTCGCTAGTTATGACCTCAAACAGAAATGGTAAAGACATATTAACTGTCTCACTAGTTATGACCTCAAACAGAAATGGTAAAGACATATTAACAGTCTCACTAGTTATGACCTCAAACAGAAATGGTAAAGACATATTAACTGTCTCACTAGTTATGACCTCAAACAGAAATGGTAAAGACATCAACAGTCTCGCTAGTTATGACCTCAAACAGAAATGGTAAAGACATCAACAGTCTCACTAGTTATGACCTCAAACAGAAATGGTAAAGACATCAACAGTCTCACTAGTTATGACCTCAAACAGAAATGGTAAAGACATATTAACTGTCTCACTAGTTATGACCTCAAACAGAAATGGTAAAGACATCAACAGTCTCGCTAGTTATGACCTCAAACAGAAATGGTAAAGACATATTAACAGTCTCACTAGTTATGACCTCAAACAGAAATGGTAAAGACATATTAACTGTCTCGGTAGTTATGACCTCGAACAGAAATGGTAAAGACATATTAACTGTCTCGCTCGTTATGAAGACACATCAAAACAGGCAACCTGAAACAAGATGATCAAGACACATCAGCAATCTCTCTGTTCTTACAGAAATTTTGCAGGAAGCTGGTGGATAAGGTGAGGGAGTCAAAAGGTTAAGCTTTCGCAGTTTGTGGATTGGCTGCGCAAGTCAAAGGGTTAATTAAATGCGATGGTTGGGACATATCGGTAGTCTCCCTGTTTGTGAAGAAATACATGAACACGACCATCTGTAAACAAGACTGTCAAGACATATCAACAGTCTCCTTGTTTATGGGGAAACATCAAAACAATCGGGTATGCAAATCAGGATTTTTCAAATTGATGTAAAGTACCAAGAACTACAGATTAAATGAAGCAGTTTTAACCCCCCTCCCCTCCCCTCATCCTCCCCCACCCCCTTCCACCGCGTAAATTTTTGGTTTATTTTTCCCATGGATTGACAGGGTCCAGGTCAGATTTAGACTGGAAGATGTGAAATGTTCAACCGGATTGTATGACGTAGGTAGAGCCCAACAGCGCGTTAGATCACATTTGGTTGTTGGTTGGCAACTGTTTTCGTACCTGTTTTTGTTTATTTTTTGGTTTGTTTGTTTTTGTTTTTGTTTGTTTTTTGTTTTTGTTTGTTTTTTGTTTGTTTTTTGTTTGTTTTGGCTTGCGAGAGTCTGTGTGCGTATATATGTTGTTTGTTTGCTTGTTGTTGTTTTTTTTGGGGGGTGAGGGAGTTTTTTTTTATTCTTGTTTTGTTTGTTTTCGGGGGGGGGGGGGGGGCGTTTGGGGGGATTTTTTTGTTTTGTTTTTGTTTTTGTTGTTGTTGTTCTTTTGGGGGGGGTTCTTGTTTGTATGGTTGTTGCTATATTTTTAGTTTCTTGCAGTAAAACCCAAAATGTCTGGCAGAAAGACTATACCTTGTCCAAATGGAGTCAGTCAGTGTCGTTTTAAAACCACCGTTACTTAACGCTCACATAGTGAACTTGTCTGTCTGACCACAGAACCCGTTACGTCATGTGTGACGTCACCAGGGCCCAGTTAACAGTGCTCAGCTAATACCATTTCAGACGTGAGCAGTGGGGAAGAGGGTGGGGGGACGGAGCAGGGTGGGGGGACGGGGGGGTGAGAGGGCTGTGTTGTAACCCTATCCCTGCTGTAAGTGCAGGAAACGAAGTGCATACAGATCTGATAAACCCTCACATTCTGAGATCACGTCTGATTAACCTCTCAATCTCTGATCCGCAGGTGGAAAGGGGCAGAAAGTGAAAGCAATAGGGAAGCTGATGGATAGGGTTAGGATGTGAAAGGGTTAGTTAACAAACCTGGTGGGTGGGGTGAGGGAGTGAAAAGGTTAAATGTAGGAAGCCTGGTAGATAGGCGGAAGGAGTGAAAGGGTTAATGCAAGAAGCTAGTAGCTAGGGTAAGGAAGTGAGTTAATGCAGGAAGCTGGTGGGTTGTGTGAGAGAGTGAAAGGGTTAATGCAGGAAGCTGGTGGGTGGAGTGAGAGTGAAAGGGTTAATGCAGGAAGCTGTGGGGATGAGGGAGTGAAATGATTAATGCAGGAAGCTGGTGGGTGGGGTGAGAGAGTGAAAGGGTTAATGCAGGAAGCTGGTGGGTGGGGTGAGAGAGTGAAAGGGTTAATGCAGAAAGCTGGTGGGTGGGGTGAGGGAGTGAAAGGGTTAATGCAGGAAGCTGGTGGGTGGGGTGAGGGAGTGAAAGGGTTAATGCAGGAAGCTGGTGGGTGGGGTGAGGGAGTGAAAGGGTTAATGCAGGAAGCTGGTGGGTGGGTGAGGGAGTGAAAGGGTTAATGCAGGAAGCTGGTGGGTGGAGTGAGAGTGAAAGGGTTAATGCAGGAAGCTGGTGGGGGTGAGGGAGTGAAATGGTTAATGCAGGAAGCTGGTGGGTGGGGTGAGAGAGTGAAAGGGTTAATGCAGGAAGCTGGTGGGTGGGGTGAGAGAGTGAAAGGGTTAATGCAGAAAGCTGGTGGGTGGGGTGAGGGAGTGAAAGGGTTAATGCAGGAAGCTGGTGGGTGGGGTGAGGGAGTGAAAGGGTTAATGCAGGAAGCTGGTGGGTGGGGTGAGGGAGTGAAAGGGTTAATGCAGGAAGCTGATGGATGGGGTGAGGGAGTGAAAGGGTTAATGCAGGAGGCTGGTGGGTGGGGTGAGAGAGTGAAAGGGTTAATGCAGAAAGCTGGTGGGTGGGGTGAGGGAGTGAAAGGGTTAATGCAGGAAGATGGTGGGTGGGGTGAGGGAGTGAAAGGGTTAATGCAGGAAGTCGGTTGATGGGGTGAGGGAAAGAAAGGATTAATGCAGGAAGCTGATGGACAGGTTAATGGAGTGAAAGGGTTAATGCAGGAAGCTGGTGAATAGGGTGAGGGATTGAAGGGGTTAAACCGGCAATTTGCTGATAACGAGTTGATGGTCACAGATACGTGTACCGCTTGGATCTGAAGGGTCTTCGGCCTGCGTGATATATCTGGCAGGGGGTTAAAATGGCATGTTGTGTGGTTTGGGGCAGAGAGAGAGAGAGAGGAGGGAATGTGTGTGTGTGTGTGTGTTGTGAGAGAGAGAGTAGAGAGTGTGTGTATGTGAGAGAGGAGAGATAGAGAGTGCGTGTATGTGTGTGTGTGTGTGTGTGTGAGAGAGAGAGCGAGAGAGAAGTGGCGCGGTGGGGTAGTTTGGAGGGAGAGAGAGAGTGGCGCGGTGGGGTAGTTTGGAGGAGAGAGAGAGAGTGGCGCGGTGGGATAGTTTGGAGAGAGAGAGAGAGAGAGAGGAGAGAGAGAGAGAGAGAGAAGAGAGTGGCGCGGTGGGGTAGTTTGGAGAGAGAGAGAGAGAGTGGCGCGGTGGGGTAGTTTGGAGAGAGAGAGAGAGTGGCGCGGTGGGGTAGTTTGGAGAGAGAGAGAGAGAGAGAGAGAGTGGCGTGGTGGGGTAGTTTGGAGAGAGAGAGAGAGAGAGAGAGTGGCGTGGTGGGGTAGTTTGGAGAGGAGAGAGAAAGAGAGTGGCGCGGTGGGGTAGTTTGGAGAGAGAGAGAGAGAGTGGTGTGGTGGGGTAGTTTGGAGAGAGAGAGGAGAGAGAAAGAGAGTGGCGTGGTGGGGTAGTTTGGAGAGAGAGAGAGAGAGAGTGTCATGGTGGGGTAGTTTGGAGAGAGAGAGAGAGAGAGTGGCGTGGTGGGGTAGTTTGGAGAGAGAGAGAGAGAGAGAGTGGCGTGGTGGGGTAGTTTGGAGAGAGAGAGAGAGTGGCGCGGTGGGGTAGTTTGGAGAGAGAGAGAGAGAGAGAGAGTGGCGCGGTGGGGTAGTTTGGAGAGAGAGAGGAGAGAGAGAGAGAGAGTGGCGCGGTGGGGTAGTTTGGAGAGAGAGAGAGAGAGAGAGAGTGGCGTGGTGGGGTAGTTTGGAGAGAGAGAGAGAGAGAGTGGCGTGGTGGGGTAGTTTGGAGAGAGAGAGAGAGAGAGAGAGTGGCGTGGTGGGGTAGTTTGGAGAGAGAGAGAGAGAGAGAGAGTGGCGCGGTGGGGTAGTTTGGAGAGAGAGAGGAGAGTGGCGCGGTGGGGTAGTTTGGAGAGAGAGAGAGAGAGAGAGAGAGAGAGTGGCACGGTGGGGTAGTTTGGAGAGAGAGAGAGAGAGAGTGGCGCGGTGGGGTAGTTTGGAGAGAGAGAGAGAGAGAGAGAGTGGCGCGGTGGGGTTAGTTTGGAGAGAGAGAGGAGAGAGAGAGAGAGTGGCGCGGTGGGGTAGTTTGGAGAGAGAGAGAAAGAGAGTGGCGCGGTGGGGTAGTTTGGAGAGAGAGAGAGAGAGTGGCGCGGTGGGGTAGTTTGGAGAGAGAGAGAGAGTGGCGTGGTGGGGTAGTTTGGAGAGAGAGAGAGAGTGGCGCGGTGGGGTAGTTTGGAGAGAGAGAGAGAGAGAGAGAGAGTGGCGCGGTGGGGTAGTTTGGAGAGAGAGAGAGAGAGAGAGTGGCGCGGTGGGGTAGTTTGGAGAGAGAGAGAAAGAGAGTGGCGCTGTGGGGTAGTTTGGAAGAGAGAGAGAGAGAGAATGGCGCGGTGGGGTAGTTTGGAAGAGAGAGAGAGAGAGAGTGGCGTGGTGGGGTAGTTTGGAGAGAGAGAGAGAGAGAGAGTGGCGTGGTGGGGTAGTTTGGAGAGAGAGAGAAAGAGAGTGGTGCGGTGGGGTAGTTTGGAGAGAGAGAGAGAGAGAGTGGCGCGGTGGGGTAGTTTGGAGAGAGAGAGAGAGAGAGTGGCGCGGTGGGGTAGTTTGGAGAGAGAGAAAAAGAGAGTGGCGCGGTGGGGTAGTTTGGAGAGAGAGAGAAAGAGAGTGGCGCGGTGGGGTAGTTTGGAGAGAGAGAGAGAGAGAGAGAGAGAGAGAGTGGCGCGGTGGGGTAGTTTGGAGAGAGAGAGAGAGAGAGAGAGAGAGTGGCGCGGTGGGGTAGTTTGGAGAGAGAGAGAGAGTGGCGCGGTGGGGTAGTTTGGAGAGAGAGAGAGAGAGTGGCGCGGTGGGGTAGTTTGGAGAGAGAGAGAGAGAGTGGCGCGGTGGGGTAGTTTGGAGAGAGAGAGAGAGAGAGTGGCGCAGTGGGGTAGTTTGGAGAGAGAGAGACAGACAGACAGACAGACAGGGTGGAGTGCGGTGAGAGAGAGAGAGAGAGAGTGGCGCAGTGGGGTAGTTTGGAGAGAGAGAGAGAGAGAAAGACAGACAGACAGACAGACAGGGTGGAGTGCGGTAGCAGAGAGAGAGAGAGAGAGAAAGAGAGAGACAGAGAAGTGGCGCGGTGGGGTAGTTTGGAGAGAGAGAGAGACAGACAGACAGACAGACAGGGTGGAGTGCAGAGAGAGAGAGAGAGAGAAAGAGAGAGAGAGAGTGAGTGGCGCGATGGGGTAGTTTGGAGAGACAGACAGACAGACAGACAGACAGACAGGGTGGAGTGCGGTGGCAGAGAGATCCGTCACTTTAGTGTAATCCATCTTTGCCTTCTGCTCCGCATCTTTACAACCATCACCCTCCCCCCCCCCCCCCCCCCAACAGAGAAAATCGATAGCAAAAGGGGAACAAATGGGGTATCCAGGGGCACGTCACTGTGTGCATTTAGTGGCACACTTCAGTGACACACACACTCACACACTGACTGTAGGTCTGAATAGAGCCTAACGAACCACTAGTGTGGTCAGGCCCTAATCCCATCACGCACGTCTCTATGTCACGCAACTGTCCCCTTGGACGGCAATGTGTGCCGACCCTAAATGGACACTTGCCCTTGAGTGGATAAGGGTTCTGATCCTTCTTTTTTGTGGTGAGTGGTGTCTTACTCATTTTTGAGACGTTTGGCTGGCGGGGATTTTGGGGGCACCGAGAAAGGGAACTGTCTGTGGACAGGTAACACGACTGTGGCGGAAAAGTGGGAGTGAGGCCTGCTGGTTAAAGCACGTGTCTAGGGCACGAGAAACTGGGGTTCAGATCTCGATCAGACATGGATTCCTCACACACACACACACACACACACACACACACACACACACACACACACACACACACACACACACACACACACACACACACATACATACATACACACACACACACACACACACACACACACACATATATATATATATATATCACAAATACATGTATAACAAGATTGAGGCAGCCGAGATGTGGTTCCTAAGAAGGATGTTGAGAGTTCCATGGACAGCAAAGAAAACAAACGAGACAGTCTTGATGGAGGCAGACACAAGTAGATCATTCATAAGGAAGATTAGGAAAAGACAGGCAACATTCATGAGCCATTTTATGAGGAAAGGGGAATTGGAACACTTGGTCACAACGGGAAAGCTGGAGGGAAGGAGAGCACCAGGTAGACCCAGGGAGAAGATACTGGACGGACTTGCAGAGTGGCTGGGGACAGGGAGGGTGGAAGAGATGCTTGAGGCAACAAGAGATAGAGACAGATGGAAGTCCATAATCGTCAACGCCATGCGTCAAGGCACTTGATGTTGATACATGTTTATGTACATCTATACACACACATAGTATATATATATTTACACACACACACACACACACACATATATATATATATATATATATATATATTTATATATATATATATATACGAGTATATATCTATATATGTATATATATCTAGACAGAGATACGCACATACCACACACATACACAGACGCACACATATACACAGACGCGCGCACACACACACACACACACACACACATACACACACACACACACACACACACACTCTCTCTCTCTCTCTCTCTCTCTCTCTCTCTCTCTCTTTCTCACTTATTTTCCATTATTATATCTTAGGTAGGTGCTGGTATTTTGGATGAAATAATGACTGAGTTCTTGTGTTCAGCGCATGTTGAAGATCCCTCGTCGACAAAGTGTAATCCCTGGCAAAGTTCTATAGCAAACTGTACTGTCATAGATAAACCAGAAATACACCACAACACAGAACACACAGAATACAACACAGAACCAACGAAATACACACACACAGAACACAACCAGAAACACACACACACAGAACACAACCAGAAATACACACACACAGAACACAACCAGAAATACACACACACAGAACACAACCAGAAACACACACACACAGAACACAACCAGAAATACACACACACAGAACACAACCAGAAATACACACACACAGAACACAACCAGAAATACACACACACAGAACACAACCAGAAATACACACACACAGAACACAACCAGAAATACACACACACAGAACACAACCAGAAATACACACACACAGAACACAACCAGAAATACACACACACAGAACACAACCAGAAATACACACACACAGAACACAACCAGAAATACACACACACAGAACACAACCAGAAATACACACACACAGAACACAACCAGAAATACACACACACAGAACACAACCAGAAATACACACACACAGAACACAACCAGAAATACACACAACAGAACACAACCAGAAATACACACACACACAGAACACAACCAGAAATACACACATACAGAACACAACCAGAAATACACACACACAGAACACAACCAGAAATACACACACACAGAACACAACCAGAAATACACACACACAGAACACAACCAGAAATACACACACACAGAACACAACCAGAAATACACACACACAGAACACAACCAGAAATACACACACACAGAACACAACCAGAAATACACACAACAGAACACAACCAGAAATACACACACACAGAACACAACCAGAAATACACACACACAGAACACAACCAGAAATACACACACACAGAACACAACCAGAAATACACACACACAGAACACAACCAGAAATACACACACACAGAACACAACCAGAAATACACACACACAGAACACAACCAGAAATACACACACACAGAACCAACAGAAACACAACCAGAAAACAATACACACACACAGAACACAACCAGAAATACACACACACAGAACACAACCAGAAATACACACACACAGAACACAACCAGAAATACACACATACAGAACACAACCAGAAATACACACATACAGAACACAACCAGAAATACACACACACAGAACACAACCAGAAATACACACACACAGAACACAACCAGAAATACACACACACAGAACACAACCAGAAATACACACACACAGAACACAACCAGAAATACACACACACAGAACACAACCAGAAATACACACACACAGAACACAACCAGAAATACACACACACAGAACACAACCAGAAATACACACATACAGAACACAACCAGAAATACACACACACAGAACACAACCAGAAATACACACACACACACAGAACACAACCAGAAATACACACACACAGAACACAACCAGAAATACACACACACAGAACACAACCAGAAATACACACACACAGAACACAACCAGAAATACACACACACAGAACACAACCAGAAATACACACACACAGAACACAACCAGAAATACACACATACAGAACACAACCAGAAATACACACACACAGAACACAACCAGAAATACACACACACACACAGAACACAACCAGAAATACACACATACAGAACACAACCAGAAATACACACACACAGAACAGAATGGGTGGTGCTGCACTGAGGCTACGCACTGTCCACGTCCAGCTCATTAGTAGCGTCCGTAGAAAAGGACCAATCACCATCGTCCACGTTCTAGTCACGCTTCTTGTCTCCGATTCTGTCCATTTTGTAGCGTTTGAAACGCCAAGTTACAGTTCCCCGTTTCTTAGAGTCAAAACAGTTATTCTTCCGGTTGTACAAGAGCTAGGTGATAACGACCTCGGGGGTGGGTGGGGGGTGGGTGGAACCATTAATAGTCCAGTGCCCATCTGTTCTCATTCGCTGCTTTACCTTACAGCAACCCAACATGTCACGTACAGGCACAGAACTATGTGGACTGAAAGTCTTTGCAAAACAAAAAAAAACGCCATTAAGACAAGACTTGTTAGAAAGAAAAAGTGGTAGTGAACACTCAGAAGGCGTATATAATACAAAATGTTTTTTTTTTCAGCCAACTTGCCTTTCTCTGTGTAAACATAAGACAACAATTAACAAATAACAACAAATACAAAAATGAACGGAAAACATCAAAAACTCCCCTGATGTTTCATCGAACAGCAGAAGGTAATGAAGAAGTTTCGAACTATCGCCAGAGAAACATCCCTTTGGTCAGAGAGGAGCAATTAGTACGGACGCTGTTGTGATCACTTAATTAAGAACAGAAGTTCAGTTAAGGACCTGTGAGTAGACTGTGTCCGTCTGACTGAAGGCGGTAAAAGGACTGCTGTGTGCATTGATAGGCAATACTGTAGACAGGGATCAGTGTGTGTGACATGGATGAGGGATGTCAGTTATCTTGAATATGTCTAACACGTAGTCTTTAACGTCGTCTGGGGGTAGTGATGTATATATAGTCTGTAACGTCCTCTGGAGGGTAGTGCTGTATATATAGTCTGTAACGTCGTCTGGGGGTAGTGATGTATATATAGTCTGTAACGTCCTCTGGAGGGTAGTGCTGTATATATAGTCTGTAACGTCGTCTGGGGGTAGTGATGTATATATAGCCTGTAACGTCCTCTGGAGGGTAGTGCTGTATATATAGTCTGTAACGTCGTCTGGAGGGTAGTGCTGTATATATAGTCTGTAACGTCCTCTGGAGGGTAGTGCTGTATATATAGTCTGTAACGTCCTGTGGAGGGTAGTGCTGTATATATAGTCTGTAACGTCCTATGGAGGGTAGTGCTGTATATATAGTCTGTAACGTCCTATGGAGGGTAGTAATAATTTTTTATTTTTTTTATTTATATATAGCGCAAAATCTTGATAAAATCAAATCTAAGCGCTGAGCGTATACATGCATACATACCTACATACATATGAGCGTATACATGCATACATACATGCTTACATACTTACATACATAAATCTAAGCTGAGCGTATACATGCATACATACGTACATACATAAATCTAAGCGTATACATACATACATACATACATACATACATACATACATACATACATACATACATACATACATACGTACGCACATGCATACATAATAATTACAATATTTATATAGCGCAAATCTCGACAAAATCAAATCCAAGCGCCGAAAAGACACACACGCACACACGCACGCACGCACACACACGCACGCACGCAAACACACACACACACACACACACACACACACACACACACACACACACACACACACATGCATGGCCACAAATGGGGAGAAAAGAATAAAAGCAATAAAAGCAAGAATAAAACCAATGGAAAACCACAGAGAGCACATCATATACAATTATATATTAAAACAAAGTGATTCCCTCCGAGCGGAGACAGGCTGCAGAGGGGGGTTGAGTGAGGTTAGGATTTTATGCAGAGGAGAAAAGGTGAGTTTTGAGAGCGGACTTGAAGGAGGCAAAAGTAGGTTACTGGCGGACTGAGAGAGGAAGTTTGTTCCAGGAGAGTGGACCAGAAACAGAGAAGGCTCGTGGACCATAGGTATTGAGCTTAGTGCGTGGAAAGCGAAACGTCAGAGGGTAGTGCTGTATATATAGTCTGTAACGTCCTGTGAGGGTATTGCTGCATATATAGTCTGTAACATCCTCTGGAGGGTAGTGCTGTATATATAGTCTGTAAAGACCTGTGGAGGGTAGTGCTGTATAGATAGTCTGTAACGTCCTGTGGAGGGTAGTGCTGTATATATAGTCTGTAACGTCCTGTGGAGGGTAGTGCTGTATATATAGTCTGTAACGTCCTGTGAAGGGTAGTGCTGTATATATAGTCTGTAACGTCCTGTGGAGGGTAGTGCTGTATATATAGTCTGTAACGTCGTCTGGAGGGTAGTGCTGTATATATAGTCTGTAACGTCCTGTGGAGGGTAGTGCTGCATATATAGTCTGTACCGTCCTCTGGAGGGTAGTGCTTTATATATAGGCTGTAACATCCTCTGGAGGGTAGTGCTGTATATATAGTCTGTAACGTCCTGTGGAGGGTAGTGCTGTTATATATAGTCTGTAAAGTCCTTGTGGGGGGTAGTGCTGTATATATAGTCTGTTACGTCCTGTGGAGGGGTAGTGCTGTATTATATATGTCTGTAACGTCCTGTGGAGGGTAGTGCTGTATATATAGTCTGTAACATCCTCTGGAGGGTAGTGCTGTATATATAGTCTGTAACGTCCTGTGGAGGGTAGTGCTGTATATATATAGTCTGTAACGTCCTCTGGAGGGTAGTGCTGTATATATAGTCTGTAACGTCCTCTGGAGGGTAGTGCTGTATATATATAGTCTGTAACGTCATGTGGAGGGTAGTGCTGTATATATAGTCTGTAACGTCCTGTGGAGGGTAGTGCTGTATATATAGTCTGTAACGTCATGTGGAGGGTAGTGCTGTATATATATAGTCTGTAACGTCCTGTGGAGGGTAGTGCTGTATATATAGTCTGTAACGTCCTATAGAGGGTAGTGCTCTATATATATTATATATATATATAGTCTGTAACGTCTCTGGAGGGTAGTGCTGTATATATAGTCTGTAACGTCCTCTGGAGGGAAGTGCTGTATATATAGTCTGTAACGTCCTCTGGAGGGTAATGCTGTATATATAGTCTGTAACGTCCTCTGGAGGGTAGTGCTGTATATATATATATATATATATATATATATATATATTATAGTCTGTAACGTCCTCTGGGGGGGGGGGGTAGTGCTGTATATATATATAGTCTGTAACGTCCTCTGGAGGATAGTGCTGTATATATAGTCTGTAACGTCCTGTGGAGGGTAGTGCTGTATATATAGTCTGTAACGTCCTGTGGAGGGTAGTTCTGTATATATATATATATATATATCTAGTCTGTAACGTCATCTGGAGGGTATTGCTGTATATATAGTCTGTAACGTCCTGTGGAGGGTAGTGCTGTATATATAGCCTGTAACGTCCTCTGGAGGGTAGTGCTGTAAATATATATAGTCTGTAACGTCATCTGGAGGGTAGTGCTGTATATATAGCCTGTAACGTCCTCTGGAGGGTAGTACTGTATATATAGTCTGTAACGTCCTGTGGAGGGTAGTGCTGTATATATAGTCTGTAACGTCCTGTGGAGGGTAGTGCTGTATATATAGTCTGTAACGTCCTGTGGAGGGTAGTGCTGTATATATAGCCTGTAACGTCCTCTGGGAGGTAGTGCTGTATATATAGTCTGTAACGTCCTCTGGGGGATAGTGCTGTATATATAGTCTGTAACGTCCTGTGGAGGGTAGTGCTGTATATATAGTCTGTAACGTCCTGTGGAGGGTAGTGCTGTATATATAGTCTGTAACGTCCTCTGGAGGGTAGTGCTGTATATATAGTCTGTAACGTCCTGTGGAGGGTAGTGCTGTATATATAGTCTGTAACGTCCTGTGGAGGGTAGTGCGCCTGTCTCCGCTCGAAGGGAATCACATGATTATAATATATAATCGTATATGCTATGCTCCTATAATTTTCCATTGCTTTTATTCTGTGCTTTTATTGCTTTTATATCTTTCTCCCATTTATAGCATGCGTGTGTGTTGTGTGTCTGTGGTAGTGGTGTGCTGTGTATGTGTGTGTGTGTTGTGTGTGGGTGTGTGCTGTGCGTGTGGTGTGTGTGTGATGCGTGCGTGTGTGTGCGTGCGTGCGTGCGTGTGTGTCTGCATCAGCGCTTAGATTTGATGTTTATCAGATTTTGCGCTATATAAATATTGTAATTATATTAGTTATTTATTATATATATATAGTCTGTAACATCCTCTGGAGGGAAGTGCTGTATATATAATCTGTAACGTCCTGTGTATGGTAGTGCTGTATATATATAGTCTGTAACGTCCTGTGGAGGGTAGTGCTGTATATATAGTCTGTAAAGTCCTGTGTAGGGTAGTGCTGTATATATAGTCTGTAACGTCCTGTGAGGGTAGTGCTGTAATATTAGTCTGTAACGTCCTGTGTAGGGTAGTGCTGTATATATAGTCTGTAACGTCCTGTGGAGGGTAGTGCTGTATATATAATCTGTAACGTCCTGTGGAGGGTAGTGCTGTATATATAGTCTGTAACGTCCTGTGGAGGGTAGTGCTGTATATATAGTCTGTAACGTCCTGTGGAGGGTAGTGCTGTATATATAGTCTGTAACGTCCTGTGGAGGGTAGTGCTGTATATATAGTCTGTAACGTCCTTGGAGGGTAGTGCTGTATATATATATAGTACCTGTAACGTACTCTGGAGGGTAGTGCTGTATATATATGTCTGTAACGTCCTTGGAGGGTAGTTATATATAGTCTGTAACGTCCTCTGGGGGTAGTGCTGTATATATATAGTCTGTAACGTCCTCTGGAGGGTAGTGCTGTATATATATCTGTAACGTCCTGTGGTGGGTAGTGCTGTTATAAGTCTTGTAATGTCCTCTGGAGGGTAGTGCTGTATATATAGTCTGTAACGTCCTCTGGGGGTAGTGCTGTATATATAGTCTGTAACGTCCTCTGGGGGTAGTGCTGTATATATAGTCTGTAACGTCCTCTGGGGGTAGTGCTGTATATATAGTCGTAACGTCCTTGGAGGGTAGTGCTGTATATATAGTCTGTAACGTCCTCTGGGGGATAGTGCTGTATATATAGTCTGTAACGTCCTGTGGAGGGTAGTGCTGTATATATAGTCTGTAACGTCCTGTGGAGGGTAGTGCTGTATATATAGTCTGTAACGTCTGTGGAGGGTAGTGCTGTATATATAGTCTGTAACGTCCTCTGGAGGGTAGTGCTGTATATATATCTGTAACGTCCTCGTGAGGGTAGTGCTGTATATATAGTCTGTAACGTCCTGTGGAGGGTAGTGCTGTATATATAGTCTGTAACGTCCTCTGGAGGGTAGTGCTGTATATATAGTCTGTAACGTCCTGTGGAGGGTAGTGCTGTATATATAGTCTGTAACGTCCTGTGGAGGTAGTGCTGTATATATAGTCTGTAACGTCCTGTGGAGGGTAGTGCTGTATATATAGTCTTGTAACGTCCTGTGGAGGGTAGTGCTGTATATATAGCCTGTAACGTCCTGTGGAGGGTAGTGCTGTATATATAGTCTGTAACGTCCTGTGGAGGGTAGTGCTGTATATATAGTCTGTAACGTCCTGTGGAGGGTAGTGCTGTATATATAGTCTGTAACGTCCTCTGGAGGGTAGTGCTGTATATATAGTCTGTAACGTCCTGTGGAGGGTAGTGCTGTATATATAGTCTGTAACGTCCTGGGGAGGGTAGTGCTGTATATATAGTCTGTAACGTCCTGTGGAGGGTAGTGCTGTATATATAGTCTGTAACGTCCTGTGAGGGTAGTGCTGTATATATAGTCTGTAACGTCCTTGGAGGGTAGTGCTGTATATATAGTCTGTAACGTCCTGTGGAGGGTATGTGCTGTATATATAGTCTGTAACGTCCTGTGTGGGTAATAGTGCTGTATATATATAGTCTGTAACGTCCTGTGGAGGTAGTGCTGTATATATAGTCTGTAACGTCCTGTGGAGGGTAGTGCTGTATATATAGTCTGTAACGTCCTGTGGAGGGTAGTGCTGTATATATAGTCTGTAACGTCCTGTGGAGGGTAGTGCTGTAATATATAGTCTGTAACGTCCTGTGGAGGGTAGTGCTGTATATATAGTCTGTAACGTCCTGTGGAGGGTAGTGCTGTATATATAGTCTGTAACGTCCTGTGGAGGGTAGTGCTGTATATTATAGTCTGTAACGTCCTGTGGAGGGTAGTGCTGTATATATAGTCTGTAACGTCCTGTGGAGGGTAGTGCTGTATATATAGTCTGTAACGTCCTGTGAGGTAGTGCTGTATATATAGTCTGTAAGTCCTGTGGAGGGTAGTGCTGTATATATAGTCTGTAACGTCCTGTGGAGGGTAGTGCTGTAATATATAGTCTGTAACGTCCTGTGGAGGGTAGTGCTGTATATATAGTCTGTAACGTCCTGTGGAGGGTAGTGCTGTATATATAAGTCTGTAACGTCCTGTGGAGGTAGTGCTGTATATATAGTCTGTAACGTCCTGTGGAGGGTAGTGCTGTATATATAAGTCTGTAACGTCCTGTGGAGGGTAGTGCTGTATATATAGTCTGTAACGTCCTGTGGAGGGTAGTGCTGTATATAATAGTCTGTAACGTCCTGTGGAGGGTAGTGCTGTATAATAGTTAACGTAGGTACTGTTAAAGCGTAACGTCCTGTGGAGGGTAGTGCTGTATATATAGTCTGTAACGTCCTGTGGAGGGTAGTGCTGTATATATAGTCTGTAACGTCCTGTGGAGGGTAGTGCTGTATATATATAGTCTGTAACGTCCTGTGGAGGGTAGTGCTGTATATATAGTCTGTAACGTCCTGTGGAGGGTAGTGCTGTATATATAGTCTGTAACGTCCTGTGGAGGGTAGTGCTGTATATATATAGTCTGTAACGTCCTGTGGAGGGTAGTGCTGTATATATAGTCTGTAACGTCCTGTGGAGGGTAGTGCTGTATATATATAGTCTGTAACGTCCTGTGGGGGTAGTGCTGTATATATAGTCTGTAACGTCCTGTGGAGGGTAGTGCTGTATATATAGTCTGTAACGTCCTTGGAGGGTAGTGCTGTATATATATAGTCTGTAACGTCCTGTGGAGGGTAGTGCTGTATATATAGTCTGTAACGTCCTGTGGAGGGTAGTGCTGTATATATAGTCTGTAACGTCCTGTGGAGGGTAGTGCTGTATATATATAGTCTGTAACGTCCTGTGGAGGGTAGTGCTGTATATATATAGTCTGTAATGTCCTGTGGAGGGTAGTGCTGTATATATATAGTCTTTAACGTCCTGTGCAAGGTAGTGCTGTATATATAGTCTGTAACGTCCTGTGGAGGGTAGTGCTGTATATATAGTCTGTAACGTCCTCTGGAGGGTAGTGCTGTATATATAGTCTGTAACGTCCTGTGGAGGGTAGTGCTGTATATATAGTCTGTAACGTCCTGTGGAGGGTAGTGCTGTATATATAGTCTGTAACGTCCTGTGGAGGGTAGTGCTGTATATATATAGTCTGTAACGTCCTGTGGAGGGTAGTGCTGTATATATATAGTCTGTAACGTCCTGTGGAGGGTAGTGCTGTATATATATAGTCTGTAACGTCCTGTGGAGGGTAGTGCTGTATATATATAGTCTGTAACGTCCTGTGGAAGGTAGTGCTGTATATATAGTCTGTAACGTCCTGTGGAGGGTAGTGCTGTATATATAGTCTGTCTTCTAATTTGGCAGGTTTGTGCTGTGATGGTGTGCTGTCTGTCTGTCTGTCTGTCTGTCTGGCTCTCTCTCTCTCTCTCTCTCTGTCTCCTCTCTCTCTCTCTCTGTCCTCTCTATCTCTCTCTCTCTCTCTCTCTCTCTCTCTCTCTCTCTCTCTTTATCTATTCCCCGACTCCACCCCCTCTCTGTCATTAAAACCTGGGTTCTAGTCTGATCACGGAACGTCAAGACAGTTTAGTACTTGGCTGGGCAAGTGGCTGGTGTCAACCTTTTCTTGTTATATACCCCCCCCCCGGCCTCTCCTAGTGTACCTGTATGGATGTAGACCCTCCATAGACCTCTAACAATGTACCTGTATTATAGACCCCCATGGACCTATCCTAGTGTGCCTGTTTTGATATAGATCCTCATTGGGCATAATAGTGTACTATAGATAGTGTAGACCCTCCATGGGTATTATAGTGTATTAGTGTAGACCCTCCATGGGTGTTATAGTGTGTTAGTGTAGACCCTCCATGGTATTATAGTGATTAGTGTGACCCCATGGGTATTATAATGTATTTAGTTGTAGACCCTCCATGGGTGTTATAGTAGTGTGTTGTGTGTATGACCCTCCATGGGTATTATAGTGTATTAGTGTAGACCCCCCATGGGTATTATAATGTATTAGTGTAGACCCTCCATGGTGTTATAGTGTGTTAGTGTAGACCCTCCATGGGTATTATTATGTATTAGTGTAGACCCTCCATGGGTATTATAATGTATTAGTGTAGACCCTCCATGGGTTTATAGTGTTTAGTGTAGACCTCCATGGGTATTATTATTATGTAGTTAGACCCTCCATGGGTATTATATGTATTAGTGTAACCCTCCATGGTATTATAGTGTTTAGTGTAGACCCTCCATGGACATTATAGGTAAGAAAGTAAATTAGGAGAAGGCTAGACCAACAGAAGGTCTTCAGAGAAGTAACCCCCTTTAGACAAGTGTTTCGGCCCTGAATTCCTTACACTCTCGGGGGGCCGGGCCACATCCAGGTCATGACTCCTGGATGCCCTTCTGCTGTTGTCTATTTTTTTTTTTTTTTTTTTTTTTTTTTTTTTTTTTTTTTTCCCACGCCGGGGATCGAACCTGGGCGATTCTGCGCTTCAGAACTGCGGTACGCGGTTTTACCAATGTGCTAACGGGGCACACATCATCTGTAGGGAATTTAATCCTTATGAAGTTCACTTTTTTGGTTCCTCCTTGCCCAGATCCAGCTTGAGCTCCTTTCTGCTGCCTCTGCCATCGCTTTAAGGGCTCTAGTCCTCTTCTTCCCAGAAATGGCGAGTTGTTTCATGAGATCATAAGCGGAGGTGCCCACAAACCCTCTTGCCCCGACCTCTATGGCGAAGATTTTGACCCGCAGACCTGCTTTCTTCAGGGTGCTGGCAAGACCGGCGTATTTTTCGGTCTTGTAGATATGTGCTTCTTCCATTCTGCTTTCGTATGGCACAGTGAGTTCTATCAGAATCACTTGTTTCGAGGAGTCAGAGTGGAGAGCGATGTCTGGTCTCATGCCTGTCTTGCTGATGACATCTGGGTAATTTCTCCACTCCGGGAGGTCTGCTGTACACTCCCAGTCGACTGCTCCATCCAGAAGACCCTTTGGCAATGTGCTGGTTGTCATAGCCCTTTCGGGCCAGACCTGCTTCCCTCCTGCTTTGTAGAACGTTGTCATAGCAGTTGGTGCGTTTGGGGTCATGGTTTTTTCGCTAACCACATCTGTGATCACTTTCAGAACTTGGTTGTGCCTCCATGTATACCTTCCTTGGGCTAGCGCTACTTTGCAAGAGCTTAGGACATGTTCCACTGTTTGTTTCTTCTGACAGAGCGGACATGCTGGGTCGTCTGCTTTCCCCCATTTCACTAAGTTTGCATTCGAGGGGAGCAGGTCATATACAGATCTGAGGAGGAAGCTTATCCTTAGAGGAGCCATGTGCCACATATCGTTCCAGCTGAGACTTCTTTGGAGTGCACTGTCCCATGTTGTCCATTGCCCCTGTTGACCTTGCTGGACTGCCTTCTGCACTCTTTTGACATCTTCTTCTTCCTTCAACTCCTGTATGATCATGTCTCTTTTTTCCTTCCCTTTGGCTTTGGACCACCACTGCATTTTTGTTGCTCCCAGTCCCTGTCTGTTGGTTTGCGTGTGTCCAATTATTTCTTTGATGCTGAGGTTTCTCTTGGCATTGTTTACAGCCTCTTGGACTTTCCACTTTCTGCCAGTTCTCAGCTTTGGATGAACTGCTCTCACGATATTGTCCTCCGATTCCTCCAGCATGCTCAACAGTCTTGCTTTTCCAACTTTGTATTCCTCCACTATGGATTTCAGAGGTAGCTTCAGCATTGCTTGACGACAGTAGAATGCAACATCAGTGAGACCAGGTGGGACACCGAGCCATTTTCTTGTGTATTTGTTGATTTTGGCTTCCATTGCTTCGACTGTGCTGGTGCAAATGTCATAGATTAGCAGTGGCCACAGCAGCTTTGGTATCAGCATGAACTGTAGACACCAGACTTTGTATTTGCCTGGCAGTCCGCAGTTATCTATTTTCTTCAGGCCTTCTTCTGCTGTTTGCTTGGTTTCACATCCCCTTTGTGTGTCTTTCAGGGAGTCATCATACCATCTTCCGAGACTTTTCACTGGCTCTTCTGTGACAGTGGGGATGGCTTGGTTGGCTACCATGAATTTGACTGAATCTGCCACTTTTCCTTTTCGCAGTGAGAGACTTCGGGATTTCTTAGGTTTGAACCTCATTCTTGAAGAGGCCACCAGCTCATCCAGCTGCTTTAAGATTTGGTGTGTCTCTTCCTCATCCGTGGACAAGACTGTTGTGTCATCCATGAAAGCTTTCAGAGGAGGCATCTGGTATCCATCTCCCAGATTCACTGGACCTGAACTCTTCATTGCAGCTTTCAAGATGACTTCCATTGCCAACACACGAACAGTATGGGAGAGATTGCACAGCCCATTGCAATGCCCACCTCTAGGTCTATCCAGTCCGTGGTGTATTCTTTGGTAGAGAACCGCATTGAGAACCCTTGGAAATACTTCCTCAGCATTGTTCGGATGTTTTCTGGGATGTGATACATTTCAAGAGCCAGCTGGATCATATCGTGTGGAACTGATCCATATGCATTCGCCAGATCAAGCCAAACTACGTCAATGTCTCTCTTCTCTGTTCTTGCTTTTTGGATGGCATCCCAAATCAACGTGGCATGTTCCAAGCATCCAGGCATTCCTGGTATGCCTCCCTTTTGGACTGACATATCCAGATACTTGTTTTCAGTCAGGTATTTTGTCAATCTTGCTGCCATAACAGAGAAGAAGATTTTCCCCTCGACGTTCAGAAGTGATATTGGCCTGAACTGATTGATGCTGCTGGAGTTCTGCTCCTTCGGAATGTACACTCCTTCAGCTCTCATCCATTGGTCGCTGATCTTCTGGTTCCTCCATGCTGATCGAATCATCTTGTGGAGCCACTCGAGCACTTTTGGGCATTTCTTGTAGAGCAGGTATGGTATTCCGTTTGGTCCAGGTGCTGACTTGGCTCTGGCTTTCTTTACTACGTTCTTCACTTCATCCAGTGTTGTATTAGTGGACATTATAGTCTATTAGTGTAGACCCTCCATGGGTATTATAGTGTATTAGTGTAGACCCTCCATGGGTATTATAGTGTACTTGTATTAGTGTAGACCCTCCATGGGTATTATAGTGTATTAGTGTAGACCCTCTATGGGTATTATAGTGTATTAGTGTAGACCCTCCATGGACATTATAGTCTATTAGTGTAGACCCTCCATGGGTATTATAGTGTATTTGTATTAGTGTAGACCCTCCATGGACATTATAGTGTATTAGTGTAGACCCTCCATGGGTATTATAGTGTATTTGTATTAGTGTAGACCGTCCATGGGTATTATAGTGTATTAGTGTAGACCCTCCATGGACATTATAGTGTATTAGTGTAAACCCTCCATGGGTATTATAGTGTACTTGTATTAGTGTAGACCCTCCATGGGTATTATAGTGTATTAGTGTAGACCCTCCATGGGTATTATAGTGTATTAGTGTAGACCCTCCATGGGTATTATAGTGTACTTGTATTAGTGTAGACCCTCCATGGGTATTATAGTGTATTTGTATTAGTGTAGACCGTCCATGGGTATTATAGTGTATTAGTGTAGACCCTCCATGGGTATTATTGTGTATTTGTATTAGTGTAGACCGTCCATGGGTATTATAGTGTATTAGTGTAGACCGTCCATGGGTATTATAGTGTACTTGTATTAGTATAGACCCTCCATGGGTATTATAGTGTACTTGTATTAATGTAGACCCTCCGTGGGTATTATAGTGTATTAGTGTAGACCCTCCATGGGTATTATAGTGTATTAGTGTAGACCCTCCATGGGTATTATAGTGTACTTGTATTAGTGTAGACCCTCCATGGGTATTATAGTGTATTAGTGTAGACCCTCCATAGGTATTATAGTGTATTAGTGTAGACCCTCCATGGGTATTATAGTGTATTAGTGTAGACCCCCCATGGGTATTATAGTGTATTAGTGTAGACCCTCCATGGGTATTATAGTGTACTTGTATTAGTGTAGACCCTCCATGGGTATTATAGTGTATTAGTGTAGACCCTCCATGGGTATTATAGTGTATTAGTGTAGACCCTCCATGGGTATTATAATGTACTTGTATTAGTGTAGACTACCCAGGGTGAAGCTTGGCTGTAGCCAGGCGTTATTTTTGCTTATGCCACTGCTGTCCAAAATATATATAAATAAAACATAATGTGTTCTTGTTCTAACACTCAGCTGTGTGTGTGTGTCTCTCTCTCCCTCCTTCCCCCCCCCCCTCTCTCTTTCGCTTGCCTCACCTTCTTTCTGTCTCTGTCTTTCTCTGTCTCTGTCTCTCCCTCCTTCTCTCTCTCTGTCTGCTCCCCTTCTTTCTCTCCTCTCTCTTCTTTCTTTCTGTCTGCCTCTTTCTTTATCTTTTCTCTCTCTGTCCTTTTCTGGCTTTCTTCCTCTACCTCTCCTCTCTCTCTCTCTCCCTCTCTCTCTCTCTCTCTCTTTCTCTCTCTCTCTCTCTCTCTCTCTCTCTGTCTCTGTCTTCCATTCCACTGTCTCTATTTTTCTCACTCTCTCTCCCCTCTCATTGTCTCTTTTCTGTCTCCTCCCCACCCTCTTCTTTCTCTCTCTTATTTTCCACTCCCCCGCCCCCATGTCTCTCTCTCTCTCTCTCTCTCTCTCTCCCCTCTCTCTCTCTCAGTCATTTACTTCTCTGTCTCTCTCTTTCTCTCTTTCTCTGTCTCTCCATCCCTCCTTCCCTCCCTCCCTACATTCTTTCTCCCCTTCTTTCTGTCTCTCTCCTTCTCTCTCTCTCTCTCTCTCTCTCTGTCTTTCTGTCTGTCTCTCTCCCCTCTTCTCTCTCCTTCCCTCCCTCCCTATATTCTTTCTTTCTCCCCTACTTTCTGTCTCTCTCCCCTCTTCTCTCTCTCTCTCTTTCTCTCTCCTTTCTTTCTCCCCTACTTTCTGTCTCTCTCGCCCCTCTTCTCTCTCTCTGTCTCTCTTTCTCTCCCTCTCCCCTACCTTCTCTGTCCTCTCTGTCTCCTCTCCCTCTCCCTCTCTCTCCTCTCTCCTCTCCCTCCCTCTCTCCTCTCTCCCTATCTCTCTCCTCTCTCCTCTCTGTCTCCTTCTCTCCCTCTCTCTCCCCCTCTCTCTTCTCTCTCTGCTCTCTCTTCTCTCTCTCTCTCCTCCCATACCCCTGTCAGCTGACAGCCAGCTGTCTGTTCTCACAAGGGAGATAATGAACTGCGATCATCTGAAGCACAAAAGCCGATCAAGGTAGCAACCGCTGAAAGGTTCACCTCCACCCCCTCCCCTCCCCCTTCCCCCTTCCCCCTTCACCACCCTCTTCCTGTCCCCCTCCCTCTTCCCCTCCCCTACCTCCACTAATCGTTTTGTAAGAAAAATGACGACGGTTGAGATTGTAATCAGTTTCGGACAAGTGTGTGCGTAATTGGTTTGTGTAATAACAGTTGTTGTTGATGATGTAATATTCTTTTGGAAAAAAAAAAACAGAAAGAAAAGAAAATAGATTGAAACCTTCGACATGATGTTAGCCCTGATATGGCTCTAGGAGTCGGCTGGGCTATAAGCAATATGAACCGGAAGTAGATTGAGACCACGAAATGAAACAAGACAGATACGCTTATTACGGTGGTGACTTACCTCTGTCAAGCAGACAGAAAAAAATAATTTGAAGAAGAGTCCAATGCTATCTGACAATTTCAGATGCACTTTCCACAAAAATCTGCCAGCAATTATGTGACAAACAATCTCAGCCTGAGCAAAACCACGTGCGCTGGCAAGGTCTTTAACAGAAAGGGAGTGGGAAACAAGGGATCCATTGAAACATTAAGCAGACACCACCAGAATGATGGAAACATTATAATAGGATGGGCGGCCAACAGGCCAGTGTTTAATAACCTTTTGACTCCCGCACCCTGCCCACCAGCTTCTTTCATTGTTTTCCATGCTAGCAAAGTAAACACTTAACCCTTTGACTCCCTCACCCGGTCCACCAGCTTCCTTCATTGTTTACCATGCTAGCAAAGTAAACACTTAACCCTTTGACTCCTGCACTCTGTCCACCAGCTTACTTCATTGTTTACCATGCTAGCAAAGTAAACACTTAACCCTTTGACTCCCTCACCCTGTCCACCAGCTTCCTTCATTGTTTACCATGCTAGCAAAGTAAACACTTAACCCTTTGACTCCCTCACCCTGTCCACCAGCTTCCTTCATTGTTTACCATGCTAGCAAAGTAAACATTTAACCCTTTGACTCCCTCACCCTGCCCACCAGCTTCCTTCATTGTTTACCATGCTAGCAAAGTAAACATTTAACCCTTTGACTCCCGCACCCTGTCCACCAGCTTCCTTGCAGTTAGCTGGTGGGTACGGTGAGGGAATCAAGTTTCGCAGTTGGTGGATAGGGTGTGTGTATGTGTGTGTGTGTGTGTGTGTGTGTGTGTGTGTGTGTGTGTGTGTGTGTGTGTGTGTGTGTGTGTGTGTGTGGATGTGTGTATTCGTTCATTTGTTATTTCTTTTAACGTCTATTCACATATGTGCTTTTAGACGAGAGAGAGAGAGAGAGTGTGTGTGTGTGTGTGTGTGTGTGTGTGTGTGTGTGTGTGTGTGTGTGTGTGTGTGGTGTGTGGGTGTGGGTGTGGGTGTGGGTGGGTGTGTGTATTCGTTCATTCGTTATTTCTTTTAACCTATTCACATATGTGCTTTTAGACGAGAGAGAGAGAGAGAGAGAGAGAGTGTGTGTGTGTGTGTGTGTGTGTGTGTGTGTGTGTGTGTGTGTGTGGTGTGTGTGTGTGTGTGTGTGTGTGTGTGTGTGTGTGTGTCTACGTCATTAGTTTGTGTGTCGGACTTAAACGTCAAACTGGGGGGGGGGGGGAGGGGACAAACTTTCATGTGTTGACGTGGGAAATGTGGGGAAAACCCCAATCCTTGTCCAACAGACGCAGTTGGAATTTCTAACAGAAAGTCAGGTATCTTAACAGACTTGGGTATGGCGCCCATACTGACTCACTTGTCCTGTGAAAAATGTTTCGTCTTCCTGAAAATCGGAATGGGGATGGGGTGGGGGTTCTTGGCATTGGAAATAGTATTATCGTAAGGTGTAACAGATATACAGGGGAGGGGGGGTGCAAAAGTAGGTATACAGTTATGAAAAAAGAAAACACGTACAATACTCATTGCATTTATTATACAAACAAATGAATATTGCATATACATGTAATGACAAGCACAGCCTTAAATACCTCGGATACTCAAACTGCTTGCCGTCGGTATTCACACACTCCTCTAATCGAGAGCGGAATTAAGCATTATAATAATGATGTGATATTTACTGTATACCTGCTTTTGCACACACACACACACACACACACACACACACACACACACACACACACACACACACACACACACACCACACACACACACACACACCCTGTATATATATATATATATATATATATATATATAATATATTTCATTGGAATCGTTTGGGGATGAAGGGGTAGATTTCACATCAGGCATAACTGTTGTATTATTGATTGTAAGGTTCCATGGAAACAGAAGTGTTACGACTCCACAGCTTCCTGGCCAGTTATTTAAGGTGGGGCCACTCCTCTCCCTCAGTGCTTTACCATCTCCAACCCTGAGCAGGGCCAGGTATCCATTCACAACAGGGTGGACTCTGTACACAGTCTCATGAGTCAGGCTGGAGCTTGTGGTATCTTGGAACGTGGGGTGGGGGGATGGACTCCACCGACTTGTGGACACTTATTTGACTTAATTAACCGTCAGTCATTGACATCAGATCCACAGACGGCCAGGTGGATCAACACACCATACATCTGCCAGATACAGGTCAACATCCGGGCATCCCTGAGGCGGTTTAAATCCACCAATCAGAGCCCTTTGTTCCATTCAGCGCCGGTCTGCTCGGGGCAAAGTTATTTCTGGCGTTGGTGGTGGTGGAGGTGGTGGTGGTGGTGTTCGCTCGTGGGACCAGTCCATTGAAGGGTGTAGTGGTGTGAGACGTATCGACCACTGCACGTGCCGCTGGTTTGACGTCGTTGTCGGGTTAACGACATATGAAGTTGATGATGTCAGATTGTGATGCAGTTTAATGTGCTCCTCTTTCGCAAGGGAAATAATCCACGTTTTTCACTAGAAATCTGCGTTAGGCGTTCGGTTTTTGTTGGCGATTGCAGCATAAAACACCGACATGTTTTGTTGTGTTCAAAGCCACTGTTGCCCGCTGTGCGCGGTGTGTTTTATCTTCTATGAAAAAGGATTGGTTCAAACGGCTTGACTATCTTGTCTTTTTCCTCCGAAAGGAAATGAAGCGAAGTTTTGTGTCTAATTGGACACAAGGAGGGGAATTTGGAGGTGATCCCAGAGATGATTGTTGTAAGGGTCAAAAGGACACAGCAGGTGTTATGTCAGTTGTTATAAAACAGGTGGAGTGATTAGCAACAAAAACCTACACACACACACACACACACACACACACACACACACACACACACACACACACACACACACACACACGCACAAACATACACACACAAAACACACACACACACACACACACCACACACACGCGCGCAAACATACACACAAAACACACACACACACATACACACACACACACACACACACAGAGAGAGAGAGAGAGAGAGGAGAACACACACAACACACAACACACACAACTCACACACACACACACACACAACACACGCAACACACACACTACACACACACACACAACACACGCAACACACACACACACACACACACTACACACACACACACACACACACACACACACACACGCACGCACGCACGCACGCACGCACGCAGAGAGAGAGAGAGAGAAACAAGATGGTCAAAATATTCTAACAAATTCCCTTTTCTTTCAAAACTTATTTACCAACAATCCTGGTGTGCTACTTTTCAAGTTTATTAGAGAATACAAATTTAAACATAAATAAGGACACCAAAGCATACAACAACGGGCCTAAATTAACTAAACTTGCATCCGCATATTTCATTTCACTACAACCAGAAATGACTTAGTTCATGTACCCAGTTATCAATCCTAGGAGGAAGCACGAATTCATGTACCCTATTTTCAGTTCTAAGAGAAAGTACGTAAAAATTTTTTTTTTTTTTTTTGGGGGGGGGGGGGGTCCCATTTTCTACGCCACTTTAATGGCAGCAGAATCTGGCACAGTTTTTACAACGCGATGATGATAATGGCGATGAGGATGATAATCATGATGCTATGGAGTTCCGTCTAGATTGAGACTGCGTGACAGGGCCGTGCTCTGCGCTTGCTATCATAGTATGCCCTGGCGTCAACCAGGCCTGAGAGATACGGGTTCGAACACACAAACTTCCAGTCAGTTGAAGTATGTAAGACTTTATGGAACACATACAGGTGAATGGCCCATGAAAGCACGAAATGATAGGAAGAAAAGACAGAAAGCAAAGGAGCAAGGCAGAAACAAAGACAGTGACAAATGACACAACACAAAGGAGCAAGACACAAACAAAGACAGTGACAAATGACACAACACAAAGGAACAAGACAGAAACAAAGACAGTGACAAGAAATGACAACACAAAGGAGCAAGGCAGAAACAAAGACAGTGACAAATGACACAACACAAAGGAACAAGACACAAACAAAGACAGTGACAAATGACACAACACAAAGGAGCAAGGCAGAAACAAAGACAGTGACAAATGACACAACACAAAGGAACAAGACACAAACAAAGACAGTGACAAATGACACAACACAAAGGAACAAGACAGAAACAAAGACAGTGACAAGAAATGACACAACACAAAGGAACAAGACAGAAACAAAGACAGTGACAAATGACAGAACACAAAGGAACAAGACACAAACAAAGACAGTGACAAATGACACAACACAAAGGAACAAGACACAAACAAAGACAGTGACAAATGACACAACACAAAGGAACAAGACACAAACAAAGACAATGACAAGAAATGACACAACACAAAGGAACAAGACAGAAACAAAGACAGTGACAAGAAATGACACAACACAAAGGAACAAGACACAAACAAAGACAGTGACAAGAAATGACACAACACAAAGGAACAAGCACAAAACAAAGACAGTGACAAAATGAACACAACACAAAGGAACAAGACAAAACAAAGACAGTGAAAAATGACACAACACAAAGGAACAAGACAGAAACAAAGACAGTGACAAGAAATGACACAACACAAAGGAACAAGACACGAAACAAAGACAGTGACAAGAAATGACACAACACAAAGGAACAAGACAAAACAAAGACAGTGACAAGAAATGACACAAACACAAAGGAACAAACAGAAACAAAGACAGTGACAAGAAATGACACAACACAAAGGAACAAGACACAAACAAAGACAGTGACAAATGACACAACACAAAGGAACAAGCAAAACAAAGACAGTGACAAGAAGACACAACAAAAGGAACAGACAAACAATGACAGTGAAAAGACAAAACAAAGGAACAAGACACACAAAGACAGTGACAAATGAGACAACACAAAGGAACAAGACAGAAACAAAGACAGTGACAAGAAATGACACAACACAAAGGAACAAGACAAAACAAAGACAGTGACAAATGACACAACACAAAGACAAGACACAACAAAGACAGTGACAAATGACACAACACAAAGGAACAAGAAAACAAAGACAGTGACAAATGACACAACACAAAGGAACAAGACACAAACAAAGACAGTGACAAAGACACAACACAAAGGAACAAGACAGAAACAAAGACAGTGACAAATGACACAACACAAAGGACAAGACAGAAACAAAGACAGTGACAATGACCAACACAAAGGAACAGACAAAACAAAGACAGTGACAAGAATGACACAACACAAAGGAACAAGACAGAAACAAAGACAGTGACAAATGACACAACACAAAGGAACAAGACAAAACAAAGACAGTGACAAATGACACAACACAAAGGAACAAGACAGAAACAAAGACAGTGACAAAAATGACACAACACAAAGGAACAAGACAGAAACAAAGACAGTGACAAATGACACAACACAAAGGAACAAGACAAAACAAAGACAGTGACAAATGACACAACACAAAGGAACAAGACAGAAACAAAGACAGTGACAAATGACACAACACAAAGGAACAAGACAGAAACAAAGACAGTGACAAAATGAACACAACACAAAGGAACAAGACAAAACAAAGACAGTGACAAATGACACAACACAAAGGAACAAGACAGAAACAAAGACAGTGACAAGAAATAACACAACACAAAGGAACAAGACAGAAACAAAGACAGTGACAAATGACACAACACAAAGGAACAAGACAGAAACAAAGACAGTGACAAATGACACAACACAAAGGAACAAGACAGAAACAAAGACAGTGACAAATGACACAACACAAAGGACAAGACAGAAACAAAGACAGACAAGTGACACCCAAGGAAAAGACACAAACACAAGACATGGAACAAATGACAACACAGACAGACAAACAAAGACAGTGACAAATGACACAACACAAAGGAACAAGACAGAAACAAAGACAGTGACAAAATGACACAACACAAAGGAACAAGACAGAAACAAAGACAGTGACAAATGACACAACACAAAGGACAAGACACAAACAAAGACAGTGACAAATGACACAACACAAAAGGAACAAGACACAAACAAAGACAGTGACCAAAAATGACACAACACAAAGGAACAAGACACAAACAAAGACAGTGACAAATGACACAACACAAAGGAAACAAGAGACACAAACAAAGACAGATGACAAGAAATGACACAACACAAAGGAACAAGACACAAACAAAGACAGTGACAAATGACACAACACAAAGGAACAAGACAGAAACAAAGACAGTGACAAGAAATGAACACAACACAAAGGAACAAGACAAAAACAAAGACAGTGACAGAATGACACAACACAAAGGAACAAGACACAAACAAAGACAGTGACAAATGACACAACACAAAGGAACAAGACACAAACAAAGACAGTGACAAGAAATGACACAACACAAAGGAACAAGACACAAACAAAGACAGTGACAAAATGACACAACACAAAGGCAACAAGACAGACAACAAAAGACAGTGACAATGAAAATGACACAACACAAAGGAACAAGACAAAACAAAGACAGTGACAAGAAATGACACAACACAAAGGAACAAGACACAAACAAAGACAGTGACAAGAAATGACACAACACAAAGGAACAAGACAGAAACAAAGACAGTGACAAATGACACAACACAAAGGAACAAGACAGAAACAAAGACAGTGACAACACAAAGGAACACAACACAAAAGGAAACAAGACAACAGAAACAAAGACAGTGACAAGAAACAACACAAAGGAACAAGACAGAAACAAAGACAGTGACAACAAAAGACACAAACAAAGGAACAAGACAGAAACAAAAGACAGTGACAAAATGACACAACACAAAGGAACAAGACACAAACAAAGACAGTGACAAGAAATGACACAACACAAAGGAACAAGACAGAAACAAAGACAGTGACAAAAAATGACACAACACAAAGGAACAAGACAGAAACAAAGACAGTGACAAGAAATGAACACAACACAAAGGAACAAGACAGAAACAAAGACAGTGACAAATGACACAACACAAAGGAACAAGACAGAAACAAAGACAGTGACAAGAAATGACACAACACAAAGGAACAAGACACAAACAAAGACAGTGACAAGAAATGACACAACACAAAGGAACAAGACCAAACAAAGACAGTGACAAATGACACAACACAAAGGAGCAAGACACAAACAAAGACAGTGACAAATGACAAAACAAAGGAGCAAGCAAAACAAAGACAGTGACAAATGACAACACAAAGGACAAGCAGAAACAAAGACAGTGACAAATGACACAACACAAAGGAGCAAGACAGAAACAAAGACAATGACAGAAATTTCTAGCACAGACTTTCCAGAAGGTGGGGATACTATTATTATACTAGAAAAAAAAAAAAGCCCCGACATCCCCACGGGGGAGAAGTACATGTAGATCCTGAATGTATCCTGGTAGAGAGACCTTGATTTCCCAGGTGCCTCCCTCTTGAAAAACCACCTTGCCTTTCTGTGGTCCTGGTTAACATTGGGTGGCGCTGCACTGCGGCGACGCGTTGAAAGGAGAGAGCAGCCCGACTTTCACGTGGTAAATCCATCGTGCCAAAAGAAAATTAATGGATATGAAATATGAACTGAAATAACGTTGAACGTTAAACGGTTAACTGTCAGATTAGCAGTGTCTTGTCAGCTGTGGCGATCATCGGTTAAACGGTTAACTGTGACATTTATCGATCGTTAACCTTTTGACTCCGTACCCTGTCCTCCACAATCCCTCCTGCTGGATAGTGTTGGGGGGGAGTGAAAGGGTTAAGTTTTTGCAGTTGCCGGATAGGGTGCGGGGAGTGAAAGGGTTAAGTGTTTACAGTTGCCGGATAGGGTGCGGGGAGTCAAAGGGTTAAGTTTTTGCCGTTGCCGGATAGGGTGCGGGGAGTCAAAGGGTTAAGTTTTTGCCGTTGCCGGATAGGGTGCGGGGAGTCAAAGGGTTAAGTTTTTGCCGTTGCCGGATAGGGTGCGGGGAGTCAAAGGGTTAAGTTTTTGCCGTTGCCGGATAGGGTGCGGGGAGTCAAAGGGTTAAGTTTTTACAGTTGCCGGACAGGGTGCGGGGAGTCAAAGGGTTAAGTTTTTGCAGTTGCCGGATAGGGTGCGGGGACTGAAAGGGTTAACTTTTTGCAGTTGCCAGATAGGGTGCGGGGAGTCAAAGGGTTAAGTTTTTGCAGTTGCCGGATAGGGTGCAAGGAGTGAAAGGGTTAAGTTTTTACAGTTGCCGGATAGGTTGCGGGGAGTCGAAGGGTTAAGTTTTTGCAGTTGCCGGATAGGGTGCGGGGAGTCAAAGGGTTAAGTTTTTGCAGTTGCCGGAAGGGTGCGGGGAGTCAAAGGGTTAAGTTTTTGCAGTTGCCGGATAGGGCGCGAGGACTGAAAGGGTTAAGTTTGTCGGCTGTAACGATGGATGGTGGGTTTTAAAACGGTGAACTGTCACATTTATGGATGGTTAAGTTTGTCTGTGGGCTGTAGCGGATGATCCGTTTAACGGTTGATTGTGACAATTGTTGGTGGTTAAGCCCGTCAGCTGTTGGTGATGGTGATGGTCCGTTACAGGGCCATGTGTCACACGGTCCGTTAGTGGCCATGATTGTCAGGGCTGTTGGCGGCCACTGTCAACATGTCTTGATGAGTTTTCACAACATGGCAACATCACTTCTTTCTTTGTTGATGGATTTGGGGGGTTGGGCTTGGGTGAGGACAGTGGTTGTAATCAGTGCGCACGCTCTCCGTCTGTCTATCTCTCTCTCTCTCTCTCTCTCTGCTTTTCTCTTTCTTTATCTCTCTTTTTCTCTCTCTCTGTTTCTTTCTCTTTCTCTGTCTTTCTCTATTTCTCTGTCTCTCTCTCTCTCTTTCTCGCTCTTCCCTTCTCTCTCTCTCTCTCTCTCTCTCTTTCCTCCTCTCTCCCCTCTCTCTTCCCTTCTCTCTCTCTCTCTTTCTCCTCTCTCTCCCTCCTTTCTCTCTGTCTCTCTCTCACTCTCTCTCTTTCTCTCTCCTCATTTTTTCTCTCTCCTTTGTTCTTGCAAGCGTCTGTGTGTGTGTGTTTACGTGTGTGTGTGCATGCGCGCGTGTGTGCGTGCGCGCGCGCAGATGTGTATGCCTCTGTGTGTGTGTGTGTGTGTGTGTGTGTGTGTGTGTGTGTGTGTGTGTGTGTGTGTGTGTGTGTGTCTTGTCGTAACGAATTACAAACCTCGTGTGTGTTTTAATATCTGATCAGAACCGAACTGAAAACTTTGTATCTTTGTGTATTATCAACAATTCGCCTTTGTTTTTGCGTCTTGTCAAAAACAAAAAAAAACAAAAAAACAAAGGTTGAAAGAACAGAAGAATGCCCCTTCATCTGTAGAAGGCTGGTGGCACTCAAAGGCCGATGGACTTGTTGATCAGTGGATGGACTCAGACAAAGGCCAATGGACTTGTTGACCAGTGGATGGACTTAGACAAAGGCCAATGGACTTGTTGACCAGTGGATGGACTCAGACAAAGGCCAATGGACTTGTTGACCAGTGGATGGACTCAGACAAAGGCCAATGGACTTGTTGACCAGTGGATGGACTTAGACAAAGGCCAATGGACTTGTTGACCAGTGGATGGATTTAGACAAAGGCCGATGGACTTGTTGACCAGTGGATGGACTCAGACAAAGGCCAATGGACTTGTTGACCAGTGGATGGACTTAGACAAAGGCCGATGGACTTGTTGACCAGTGGATGGACTCAAAGTCCGATGGACTTGTTGAACAGTCGATGGACTCAAAGGCTGATGGACTTGTCGATCAGTGAATGGACTCAGACAAAGGCCGATGGACTTATTGATCAGTCGATGGACCATGTAGCTGATAGTGGGCTGGCTTATAATAATAATAATACTAATTACAATATTTATATAGCGCAAAATCTTGATAAAATCAAATCTAAGCGCTGAAACACACACACACGCACGCACGCACACACACGCACGCACGCACACGCACGCTCGCACGCACACACACGCACGCCCGCACGCACACACACACACACACACACACATACACACAAACACACACACACACGGCTATAAATGGGGAGAAAGAATAAAAACAATGGAAAATTATAGAGAGCATATTATATACAATTATATATTGCAATGTGATTCCCCTCCGAATGGAGACAGGCTGCAGAGGGGATTGAGTGAGGTCAGGATTTTATGCAGAGGAGAAAAGGTGAGTTTTGAGAGCGGACTTGAAGGAGACAAAAGTAGGTTGCTGATGGACTGAGAGAGGAAGTTTGTTCCAGGAGAGCGGACCAGAAACAGAGAAGGCTCGTGGACCATAGGTATTGAGCTTAGTGCGTGGAAAGCGAAAAGTCAGAGGATCGGAGGCAGAGCGGAGGGTATGTGAGGGAACATAGATCTCAAGTAGGCTTGACAGGTAATCGGGGGCTGCGTTATTGAGGCTTTTGTAGCACATGGTGTCTAGTTTGTACTGTATGCGCTTTGATACAGGGAGCCAATGAAGTTGTGCCAGGAGAGGAGATATATGGTCAGCTTTTTTCTTTTTGAGTACAAGGCGAGCAGCATTGTTTTGAATGCGCTGTAGGATGTGAGTGGTGGAGGCAGGAAGACCGGAAGGAGTGAATTGCAATAGTCAATGCGAGACATTATGAAGGAGAGAACGAGTTTTGCAGTTGTTTCCACAGAGAGATACTTCCTAATCAGGCTTATACGATGGAGGTGATAGTAGCAAGATCTGGCAGTTTGAGAAACAAAGTTGTTCATGGAGAGGGTAGAGTCAATGCAGACACCAAGCTTTTTAGCTGAATCAGGAATTGGGACTGATGTGTTACATAATGGGAGAGAAAGAGGAGGCAGCTGAGAAAGTTTCTGACGGGTGCCAATGAGGATAGCTTCTGTCTTGTCATCATTTAGCTGAAGTTTGTTGTATGTCATCGAATTTTTATGTCCGAGTAACACTCAGTGGTGCGAGTCAGGCGCTGTATATTGTCAGGTGAGTCACTGTCTTGAAGTTGGGTGTCATCAGCATAGAAGTGGTGTTTTATAGAGTGGGAGTTGATGATGGTGGACAGGGGGGAGGTGTAAAGAGTGAAAAGAACAGGGCCAAGGACAGATCCTTGTGGAACACCACAGGTCAGGTATGCAGGTTGAGAGTAAGTGCCATTGATGAGAACAGTTTGTTTTCTGTTTGATAGATAAGAAGTGAACCAGGAAAGAGCAATGTCAGAGATGCCAAAAGTATGATTAAGTCTAGAAAGGAGAATACCATGATCAATGGTATCAAAGGCTGCAGACAGATCAAGGAGTGTGAGGAGAGAGACTTTGCCAGTATCAGTTGCAAGGAGGAGATTGTTGAGAATGTGTAGCAAGGCAGTTTCAGTGCTATGGCACTGGCGGTAGGCTGACTGGAAAGGATTGAGGAGATTGTTTGGCAGACAGGTGAGAGTTCAGTTGGTTGAGGACAACTTTTTCAAGCAGTTTTGACAAGAAAGAGAGATTAGAGATAGGCCAGTAATTTTTCAGTTCATTTGGATCTAAATTGTATTTCTTGAGGAGAGGGTGAACAATAGCAGACTTGAAAGAATCTGGGACAGTTCCAGTTTGAAGAGAAGTGTTGATGATGTCAGTGATGAATGGGAGGAGCGTAGGGAGACAGTCAGAGTAGAGAGAACATGGAAGAGGATCCAGTTCGCAGGTTTTGAACGACATGGATCTGATTGTGTTGAGAATTTCTTCTTGTGAGACTGGGGTAAAAGTAGTAAGAGGTGTGCCAGAGAAGGAAGGGTCAGGTGGGCATGGTTGACAGGGTGTCCTGTCGAGCCTGTCACGAAGAGTTTGTATTTTGGTGG
>JAPXFY010000016.1:2972098-2982098 GCA_030674185.1 Monoplex corrugatus
ATTAGGAAAAGACAAGCAACATTTATAGACCATTTTATGAGGAAGGGGGATTTGGAGCACCTGGTCACAACGGGAAAGCTGGATGGAAAGAGAGCACCGGGTAGACCCAGGGAGAAAATGCTGGATGGACTTGCAGAATGGCTGGGAACGAGGGGGGTGGGAGAGATGCTAGGGGCAACGAGAGATAGAGACAGATGGAGGTCCATGATCGCCAACGCCATTCGGCAGGGCACCTGATGATGATGATGAATGGTCTTCGTCAAGCGTACACAAAATACAACAGAAAACAAGTCCACACAGTCTTGTTTTCTTCCCCTTTAAGTTTTGTGCTTATGTGTTTTTGTTGTTGTTGTTGTTGTTGTTTTTACTGATTTTTGTTGGTTTTTGTTGTCTTTTTATGTAACCAGTTTATCGAAAATTTGCATTCATCTTGTCTTGTGTATGAAATACGGGTTCTGATTCAATGTTCGCGTGTTTCTGGTTTGTGTTTGTTTGAACACTGGTAATCTGTTGAATAAGATTTCTTGATACTTGATGTCGTTTATTATTTCATTGAGTTCTGATGTCATTTATTATTCCGTCAAGTTTCATTTGACTGATGGTTTTATCATGCGGAATTTGAGTAATTATTCCCTCAAACTTGATTTGATTATTCCACCACGCTTGATTTAATTATTCAGTCCAGCTTGATGTGATTTCTTACCCACTGGACAAGGCGGCAGGGAAGTTTTTAGTCCCGTTTTTATTATCCATTGTTTGGTGTCTGTGATCTGTCTGTGACCGTGCGTTCGCGCTTGACAAAGGCTAGTTGGCCGAAAATTTGCGCTTGTTTTGCTTTGTCTTGTTGGATACGCGCTTACATTGGTTTTCTTGTTCTTCTGGTTCGTGTTTGCTTGGGCGCGGGCAGTCACACTTGTTTTGGATCTTGTAATATTCCACCACGCTTGATTTAATTATTCAATCCAGCTTGATGTGATAATTATTCCATCAGGGTGAATTTGGTTAATCATTCCATCAGAACTTAGTTGTTTAGATATCAATCAAGCTTTGTGTGTAAGAAGCAGTCATCAGTATAATGTTTTGATGGGTGAAGCCCTTTTGTGTAATCATAATGATCAGATGTCTTGATATCTGAAGGTAGTGAACACGTTCGGTCCACACAAACCATCTAGACGCTGGACATGGCACAGCCCAGGAGAAAAATACCACAGTCAGATCGACTACATCATGGTTAAAAGACGCTTCCAGTCAAGAGTTAACATCGCAAAGATCAGGAGCTTTCCAGGAGCCGACATTGGAAGCGATCATGAGCTTGTAATGATGACCTTCAAACTCCGCCTCCAGAGGATGAAGAAACAGGGCAACATAAGAATTAAGTTCAATCTTGAGAAGCTCAAAGACCCCAACATAGTTGAAAACTTCCAAGCAACGAGAGGAGGGAAGTTTGCTCCTCTCCTCGTCCTTGACAATGTGGACACCGAAGTAGACACTCTGATCAACAACTTCAACACTGCCGTAACCGAAGCAGCCAACAACATCCTTGGAAAAAACCGACCAACAAAGATGCCCTGGGTCACGGAAGAAGTACTAAAGCTGAGCGACAAACGCAGAGAACTAAAGCAAAAGAAGAGTACGGATGAAGGTGCTAAACTATACAGAAAAGCCAACCAACAAGTTAAAGAAGGCATGAGGAAAGCAAAGGAAACATGGATTGAAGAACAATGCCAAGATATCGAAGCAAACCTGCAGAAAAATAACAGCAAGAAAGCCTACCAGCTTGTGAAAGGACTAGCAAGCTCAAAACAAGGCAGAACCACTACCATACAGAACAAAGCAGGGAAATGTCTCACAGAAGATCAAGAGATTCTGCAGAGGTGGACAGAGTACTGCTCCGAATTATACACACACATAACAACAGGAGATCCCAAGGTGCTAGACGTTCCTCCACCAACCAACAACGACAGCTACCCCATCGTGCGAGAAGAAGTTGAAGCTGCAGTAAAATCATTGAAGAAAGGCAAGTCGGCAGGAATGGACAACATTCCCTCAGAACTGGTCCAGGCAGGAGGAGAGGCCATGATAGATATGTTACTCATCATCTGCAATAAGATCTGGCGGACAGGTGAGTGGCCAACACCTTGGACCCAGTCCCTGATCATCACTCTCCCGAAGAAAGGCAACCTACAACTATGCCAAAACTACCGTACCATCAGCCTGATCAGCCATCCAAGTAAGGTCATGCTAAAAATCCTTCTGGGTAGACTGAAGCCACAAGCTGAGGAGATAATAAAAGAAGAGCAGGCAGGTTTCAGACCAGGAAGAAGTACCACAGAGCAAATTTTCAACCTCAGATTGCTCTGTGAGAAATACCTGCAACACCAGCAAGGCCTTTACCACGTCTTCGTGGACTTCAAGAAGGCATTCGACAGAGTTTGACACGCAGCCTTGTGGGCAACCATGAGGCTGTACAACATCAATGCCAACCTGATCAGAACCATAGAATGCCTCTACGAAAAGGCGACCAGTGCAGTCTACCATGACAACAACATAGGCGAATGGTTCCGAACCACAGTTGGAGTACGCCAAGGATGCCTGCTCTCCCCCACTCTCTTTAACATCTTCTTAGAGAGAATAATGGCTGACGCACTTGAAGACCACGAGGGAACAGTCAGCATCGGAGGTAGAACAATCACAAACTTGCGTTTTGCCGACGACATTGACGACTAGCTGGGCAAGAGCAAGAGCTAGTCAGCTTGATAAAACATCTTGATGAGGCCTCCACAGCATATGGCATGCAGATCAGTGCAGAGAAAACCCAGTTGATGACAAATAATACCAATGGCATCAGCACTGACATTACCATAGACAACAAGAAACTTGAGACCGTCCATAGATTTAAATATCTGGGAGCTATAGTATCAGATGAAGGATCAAAGCCCGAGGTACTTTCCAGGATTGCCCAGACCACAGCTGCAATGACCAAGCTAAAAGTCATCTGGAACGACAAGAATATCGCAATCGGCTCCAAGATCAGACTGATGCGTTCCCTGGTCATGTCAATATTTTTTGTATGCATGCGAAACATGGACCATAACAGCAGACATTGAAAGAAGGATACAGGCAATGGAGATGAGATGCTTCCGCAAACTCCTTGGTATCTCGTACAAAGATCATATAACCAATAAGGAAGTGAAAACCCGAATCGAAAACGCCATCGGGCCGTATGAAGACCTCCTGACCTCAGTGAAAAGAGGCAAACTGAGGTGGTACGGGGACGTCACACGATCACCTGGACTGGCCAAGACCGTCTTGCAGGGAACAGTTCAGGGAGGGAGACGAAGAGGCAGACAGAGAAAAAGATGGGAAGACAATATCAGAGAGTGGACTGGCCTTGAATGGAATATCATTCTGCGGAAAGCTGAGGACCGTGAGGAGTGGAGGAAGTTGGTTGCAAAATCTTCAGTGGTGCCCCAACGGTCAACCAGACTACGGGACTGATGATGATGATGATGAATGATCAGATGTCTTGATATCTTACGACACTTTGGCTTATTTTTTTTAATGGAGCCATAAACAGTCACAATCATTTATAATCAAATCGGAATTTCAGGTACAAGTTTACAGAATGTAAAAGGTTTAAAAATGCCATAAAACAACAGATTATTTACAAGGCTTGACCATGTTGTCGTTAACGTTATCAATAGCCCAGGGAAAGCAGAATGGGGTATCATCATCACTGAGTACATTGAGAGGAGAGGAAGAAGTGCCAGAGTTACCCCACACACAGATTACGGCCCCTTGAAAGGGCCGTGTTGTTAAGAGTGCAGACGGCTTGAACTGTGCAGCCACCAGGAGGGTGGTGGGGTGGTGGTGGGCAGGGGATGGAGGAGAGAGGCCACTCGTTAAAAAAAAAACAAAAAAACATCAACTCCAGTCTGTTTTCACTAACATCTACCCAGCATGTCTTCACTGACATCGACCCCAGTCTCTGACATCAACCCCAATCTGTGACATCCACCCCTGTCTGTGACATCCATCCCTGTCTGTGACATCCACGCCAGTCACTGACATCCATCCCAGTCTGTGACATCCACCCCAGTCTGTGACATCCACCCCTGTCTGTGACATCCACGCCAGTCACTGACATCCATCCCAGTCTGTGACATCCACCCCTGTCTGTGACATCCACCCCTGTCTGTGACATCCACGCCAGTCACTGACATCCATCCCAGTCTGTGACATCCACCCCAGTCTGTGACATCCACCCCAGTCTGTGACATCCATCCCAGTCTGTGACATCCACCCCTGTCTGTGACATCCACGCCAGTCACTGACATCCACCCCAGTCTGTGACATCTACCCCAGTCTGTGACATCCACCCCAGTCTGTGACATCCACCCCAGTCTGTGACATCCACCCCTGTCTGTGACATCCACCCCAGTCACTGACATCCACCCCTGTCTGTGACATCCACCCCAGTCACTGACATCCACCCCAGTCTGTGACATCCACCCCAGTCACTGACATCCACCCCTGTCTGTGACATCCACGCCAGTCACTGACATCCATCCCAGTCTGTGACATCCACCCCAGTCTGTGACATCCACCCCAGTCTGTGACATCCACCCCTGTCTGTGACATCCACCCCAGTCTGTGACATCCACCCCTGTCTGTGACATCCACCCCAGTCACTGACATCCACCCCAGTCTGTGACATCCACCCCAGTCTGTGACATCCACCCCAGTCTGTGACATCCACCCCTGTCTGTGACATCCACCCCAGTCTGTGACATCCACCCCAGTCTGTGACATCTACCCCAGTCTGTGACATCCACCCCAGTCTGTGACATCCACCCCTGTCTGTGACATCCACCCCTGTCTGTGACATCCACCCCAATCACTGACATCCACCCCTGTCTGTGACATCCACCACTGTCTGTGACATCCACCCCTGTCTGTGACATCCACCCTGTCTGTGACATCCACCACTGTCTGTGACATCCACCCCTGTCTGTGACATCCACCCCTGTCTGTGACATCCCCCTGTCTCTGACATCCACCCCAGTCTGTGACATCCACCCCAGTCTGTGACATCCATCCCAGTCTGTGACATCCACCCCTGTCTGTGACATCCACCCCAGTCTGTGACATCCACCCCAGTCACTGACATCCACCCCAGTCTGTGACATCCACCCCTGTCTGTGACATCCATGCCAGTCAATGACATCCACCCCTGTCTGTGACATCCACCCCTGTGTGTGACATCCACCCCAGTCACTGACATCCACACCAGTCTGTGACATCCACCCCAGTCTGTGACATCCACCCCAGTCTGTGACATCCACCCCAGTCTGTGACATCCACCCCTGTCTGTGACATCCACCCCAGTCTGTGACATCCACCCCTGTCTGTGACATCCACCCCTGTCTGTGGCATCAACCCCTGTCTGTGACATCCACCCCAGTCTGTGGCATCAACCCCTGTCTGTGACATCAACCCCAGTCTGTGACATCCACCCCAGTCTGTGACATCCACCCCTGTCTGTGACATCCACCCCAGTCTGTGACATCCACCCCAGTCTGTGGCATCAACCCCTGTCTGTGACATCCACCCCTGTCTGTGACATCCACCCCTGTCTGTGACATCCACCCCAGTCTGTGGCATCAACCCCTGTCTGTGGCATCAACCCCTGTCTGTGACATCCACCCCAGTCTGTGGCATCAACCCCTGTCTGTGACATCAACCCCTGTCTGTGACATCCACCCCAGTCTGTGACATCCACCCCTGTCTGTGACATCCACCTCAGTCTGTGGCATCAACCCCTGTCTGTGGCATCAACCCCTGTCTGTGACATCCACCCCAGTCTGTGACATCCACCCCTGTCTGTGACATCCACCCCAGTCTGTGACATCCACCCCAGTCTGTGGCATCAACCCCTGTCTGTGACATCCACCCCAGTCTGTGACATCCACCCCTGTCTGTGATATCCACTCCAGTCTGTGACATCCACCCCTGTCTGTGACATCCACCCCTGTCTGTGACATCAACCCCTGTCTGTGACATCCACCCCAGTCTGTGACATCCACCCCAGTCTGTGGCATCCACCCCTGTGTGTAACATCCACCCCTGTCTGTGACATCCACCCCTGTCTGTGACATCCACCCCTGTGTGTAACATCCACCCCTGTCTGTGACATCCACCCCTGTCTGTGACATCCACCCCTGTCTGTGACATCCACCCCTGTCTGTGACATCCATCCCTGTCTGTGACATCCACCCCTGTCTGTGACATCCACCCCTGTCTGTGACATCCACCACTGTCTGTGACATCCACCACTGTCTGTGACATCCACCCCTGTGTGTGACATCCACCCCAGTCTGTGACATCCACCCCAGTCTGTGACATCCACCCCTGTCTGTGACATCCACCCCTGTCTGTGACATCCACCCCAGTCACTGACATCCACCCCTGTCTGTGACATCCACCCCAGTCTGTGACATCCACCCCAGTCTGTGACATCCACCCCTGTCTGTGACATCCACCCCAGTCTGTGACATCCACCCCAGTCACTGACATCCACCCCTGTCTGTGACATCCACCCCAGTCTGTGACATCCACCCCTGTCTGTGACATCCACCCCTGTCTGTGACATCCACCCCAGTCTGTGACATCCACCCCAGTCTGTGACATCCACCCCTGTCTGTGACATCAACCCCTGTCTGTGACATCCACCCCTGTGTGTGACATCCACCCCAGTCTGTGACATCCACCCCTGTCTGTGACATCCACCCCTGTGTGTGACATCCACCCCTGTCTGTGACATCCACCCCTGTCTGTGACATCCACCCCAGTCTGTGACATCCACCCCTGTCTGTGACATCCACCCCTGTCTGTGACATCCACCCCTGTCTGTGACATCCACCCCTGTGTGTGACATCCACCCCTGTCTGTAACATCCACCCCTGTCTGTGACATCCACCCCTGTGTGTGACATCCACCCCTGTCTGTGACATCCACCCCTGTCTGTGACATCCCCCCTGTCTGTGACATCCATCCCAGTCACTGACATCCACCCCTGTCTGTGACATCCATCCCAGTCACTGACATCCAACCCTGTCTGTGACATCCACCCCTGTCTGTGACATCCACCCCAGTCTGTGACATCCACCCCAGTCTGTGACATCCACCCCTGTCTGTGACATCCACCCCAGTCTTTGACATCCACCCCAGTCTGTGACATCCACCCCTGTCTGTGACATCCATCCCAGTCACTGACATCCACCCCTGTCTGTCTTCACTGACATCCACACAGTCTGTCTTCACTGACATCCACACAGTCTGTGACACTGTTTGTACTATTGTCTGTATCCACACACAGTCTGTTCAACAACAGACTGTGGCCGTGTGTTGTAATGGGACAGTGGGTGGGGGGGGGGGAGTGTTGGGATGGAGGAGGGTGGTAAATGGACAGGGGAAGGGGGTGAAGGTTTGTCTACTCTATTCGCCAATCCCACCTCCAATCTCCAGTAATGGTGCGTAAATCCACGCACGTAAACTTGATTATACACAACTGTCAGGCCATAGAAAACTTCTCCCATTTCTTTGATAGTTTGAGACTAGTTGTCGTTGATGATGATGATGATGACCTTTCATAGTGTGCCCTGGTATCAACCAGGCCCGAGAGATACACCTGCAGATTTGGTCAGGGAAGTCTCATTCCATATTGCATCCTTGAAAAGGATCAGATTCAACTTGGTGGTGTCAGTTTTCACACTGAGCTCACAGAAAACTCAGCTTATGACAGTCACCTGTTGGAGGCCCCAAAATCCCACAGCTATTTATTTTGTACGGGCGGGATTTGAACCCACAACTTCCCACACACACCTGTGGGGATGCCGGGGCTCTTTGAGTATAAATTGTATCCGCACCTTCTGTTTTTGTTTAAAGCCCACCGCAGTCAGCTGGGTTTCAAACAAAAATACCAATCAGTCAACAGCACAATGATGTGTGACCTGCTTCATAATCACATTACCAAGATTTCTAAACATTCCTACTGAAGCGTGTCTTACAAATGCTAGACGTGCCGTATGTGCAGTTTTGACAAGTTACTGTGCAATAAAAACTAAACTGTAATTAGTTCACTCAAAAATGAGTTCCCCAAGCCCAGTGATTTTTTTTTTTTTCTCCCTCTTTCTTCGCCTTCGTAATGGCCACAGAAATTGGAAGTTTTTACAATGCCACGATGACGATGATAGACATGATTCTGTGGAGTTCCATCTGGGATTGAGACAGTATGGCAGGGCTGTACTCTACGCTTATTATCATAATATATCCTGACGCCAACCAGGCCTGACAAATGCAGACATTGCAGTGTTTGAGCATCATCCTAAATGAGGCATCCGTGAAGTGGATGAGACACGACCGTGTGGTCCCAGTCTTCCCATTTAAACACGTAGCACGCTCAACTTTGGGTAGGAGCCAGTTGGAGCCAAAAAATCCCATAACAGGACTGATGGGGATTGGAGCCCACAAACCTTGCAGTCGGTAGTCCGTGTCGCTAACCACTACACCACGGCGACTGGTGGTGCGTGTGATTATCAATAAACAGAGCACTGGCGTTCCAGTGTCACTAAACGAACAGAACTGTGTACGTGTGGCCTGCAGTCTACCTGTCATCAGTGATTACCTGTCTTCACTGTTATTGCAGGTAAAACAGTGAGAGACAGGTGGAGGCACCACCCCCATAGTCAAGACACTTGAAGTCTCTACCACCTCACTCACCTGTGACCTCAGTGTTACGGAACACTCTTGACTTTGTTTTTTATTACTTTTTGCTTTTTTTATGGAGTGTGACTGGAGATTCACGTGAGGTACATACATATTCGCACAAGTACGCCAATAAATTTTCCATGACAGCTGTCATGCGCGCGCTTGCACACACATGTGCACACATTCACACACACAGACACACACAGACACACGGACAAACACACGGACGAACACACACACAAACACACGGACGAACACACACACACACACACACCACATGGACAAACAACACACACACGCGCGCACACACTCACACACACTGACAAATCCACACACATTACACACACGCAAACACACAAAACACGCACGTGCACAGACATACAGACACACACACACTCACCCACACGGACAAACACACAACACATTACACACACACACACACACACACACACACACACACACACACACACACACACACAGAGAGAGAGAGAGAGAGAGAGAGAGAGAGACAGACAGACAGACAGACAGACAGACAGAGACAGAGAGACAGAGAGACACAGAGAGAAAGAGACACAGAGAGAGAGAGACAGAGACGCCAGCCACAGGACGATGTGAATCAGTGTCCTTTTCCTGCCCTATGCCACCACCTGCCTCACCCTCTGCCCCCTTTATAGAGAAAACAGCAAAGTGCACAAAGTGCTCCCAGCTGCACTGTTTTTCTTTTTATGCTCCTTGCTGTACACACACAGATGGGGAGGGAGGGAGGGAGAGAGAGCGATAGAGAGAGAGGAGAAACAGAGCGAGAGAGGAGAGAGGGAGAGAGAAAAGAGACATAGGAGAAAGAGAGGAAAGGGAGAAAGAGAGAGAGAGAGAAGAAGAAAGCGAAAAAGGATAGAGAGGAGAAAGAGAGAGAAGAAGAAGAAGAAGAGAGAAAAAGGATAAAGAGGAGAAAGAGAGAGAAGAAGAAGAAGAAGAGAGAAAAAGGATAGAGAGGAGAAAGAGAGAGAAGAAGAAGAAGAAGAGAGAAAAAGGATAGAGAGGAGAAAGAGAGAGAAGAAGAAGAAGAAGAGAGAAAAAGGATAGAGAGGAGAAAGAGAGAGAAGAAGAAGAAGAAAGAGAAAAAGGATAGAGAGGAGAAAGAGAGAGAAGAAGAAGAAGACAGAAAAAGGATAGAGAGGAGAAAGAGAGAGAAGAAGAAGAAGAAGAAGAAGAAGAAGAGAGAAAAAGGATA
>JAPXFY010000016.1:2987098-2989598 GCA_030674185.1 Monoplex corrugatus
GTGGTTGTTGTTTGTTGTTGTGGTTGTTGTTGTGGTGGTTGATGTGGTTGTTGTCGTGGTTGTTGTTGTTGTTGTTGTGGTTGTTGTTGTCGTGGTTGTTGTTGTTGTTGTGGTGGTGGTGGTGGTTTTTGTCGTGGTTGTTGTCGTGGTTGTTGTTGTTGTTGTTGTTGTTGTTGTTGTTGTTGTTGTTGTTGTTGTTGTTGTTGTTGTGGTTGTGGTTGTTGTTGTCGTGGTGGTTGTTGTTGTTGTTGTTGTTGTTGTTGTTGTTGTTGTTGTTGTTGTTGTTGTTGTTGTTGTTGTGGTTGTTGTTGTCGTGGTTGTTGTTGTTGTTGTTGTGGTTGTTGTCGTGGTTGTTGTTGTTGTGGTTGTTGTTGTTGTTGTTGTGGTTGTTGTTGTCGTGGTTGGTGTTTGTTGTTGTGGTTGTTGTTGTTGTTGTGGTTGTTGTTGTGGTTGTGGTTGTTGTTGTTGTCGTGGTTGTTGTTGTTGTTGTGGTTGTTGTTGTTTTTGGAGTGGGGTGATTGTTTGGGGTTATTTGTTTATTTGGATCGTTTGTTTGCTTCCGTTGTTGTTGTTGTTGTTGTTGTTGTTCGTGGTGGTGGTGGTGGTGGTGGTGGTGGTGGTAGTGGTGGTGATTGTGTGTGTGTGTTTTGTGTGTGTGTTTTTGTGTGTGGTGTGTGTGTGTGTGTGTGTGTGTGTGTGTGTGTGTGTGTGTGTGTGTGTGTGTGTGTGTGTTGTGTGTGTGTGTGTGTGTGTGTGTGTGTGTGTGTGTGATTGCAGACTGTGCTTGTGTCCAGTTTTGCTGGTCAATAACCACAACGACCGTTGTAAGTACAGGCTTGAAAAAAAATCACTATCTTAATATTGCCTCCATCACTGCAGTGTTACAAAATAGTCAGAAACGAAAACTAGAAACATCGGTGTTTGTGTGCTGATTTCGTTTTGACGAGTAAAGTATAGTGGACGCCCACGGGAAGCAATAGGAAGAGATGGGAAGAGAGACAGACAGACAGATTCAGAGACAGACACATACAGAGAGAGAGATGCAGAGAGACAGACACAGCAGAATGAGAGACCGGGGGGAAACGTGTGTGTGTGTGGGGGGGGGGTGCAGACTATGAGTAACGGTTGACTATACAGCTGTTTCTGACAACAATATTTACAGGATTGTTAGCGGCAGCTGGAAATGCACTGCTGTACATTGTTTTCATCTCTCCCCTACCCACTCACCCACCCACCCCCCAACCCAAAAAAATCCATTATTCCATATTGATCGGAGAGAGGTGTGTGTATCTGTGTGTATGTACATGTATGTGTGTGTGTGACAAGAATGAGTGGATTTTGATTTTCTCAGTTCTTTATAGGTGGATCTTGAGAAACAAGCCGAAAAAACATGAAAACATTAGAATAATTCACGAAACATTACAGGTGAAAATTTCCGGCCAAATGGCTGTTGTCATTTGTACCCAGAAGACAAACACATTCACTGTATTCATTCATTTCTTCATTTATTTTCATTTCATTTTGACACAACGAATTCACCATGTGAAACTCGGGCTGCTGCCCATATTGAGTGCAGCACCACCCCACCTTTTTCTTTTAAACCCAAGACTTCAGAAAGTCACGAAGGCTTATTTGCCTTCTAGGGGAGGGTTCTGGGAAATCAGCCAGTATTTTAACCAGGGCAGCCGGGGGAATGCCCTGCTCTTCACGATTTTCAACTGCCGTAGGATCTTTAGCGTGCGTAAGCCAGATGGCACACGGGTCCGACTCGTTTTTCGTCCCTTTTGAAGGACTAGACGTTCACTGTGATTTTCCGGTCGAACTCAGTTTAGTTTTTGGCAGGCGAACGTCTTAACCATTCTGCCACTGTTCTCCCTTCAGGACACAAACAACAGATTAATCACTTCTTTGATGTTTTATTGAGTGTTGAGTTAAAATCACACAAACAATAACAGAATAATCACTTCTGTGATGTTTTATTGAGTGTTGAGTTAGAAACACACAAACAATAACAGATTATCCATCTCTCTGATGTTTTATTGAGTGTTGAGTTAAAATCACACAAACAATAACAGATTATCCATCTCTCTGATGTTTTATTGAGTGTTGAGTTAAAATCACACAAACAATAACAGATTATCCATCTCTGATGTTTTATTGAGTGTTGAGTTAAAATCACACAAACAATAACAGATTATCCATCTCTCTGATGTTTTATTGAGTGTTGAGTTAAAATCACACAAACAATAACAGATTATCCATCGCTCTGATGTTTTATTGAGTGTTGAGTTAAAATCACACAAACAATAACAGATTAACCATCTCTCTGATTTTTATTGAGTGTTGAGATAGAAACACACACACACACACACACACACACACACGCACGCACGCACGCATGCACACGCGCGCACACACACGTGGGAATGCCTGGGGCTCTTTTAGCATAAATAGTATCCCCACCATCTGGAAATTCTGAGCTAGAAATTTCCTCTTTTCT
>JAPXFY010000016.1:3002098-3014598 GCA_030674185.1 Monoplex corrugatus
GAAGGACAGGCGCTAATTTTGGTCAACTGGCCTTTGCCAAGCGTAGAAAAATTCAAACAAATAAAATGTCAGCGAGTGCTTGGAAAGCATTCCATATGCGCTAGTGCCGCAGATACCATTTTCCAGAGTGCATGTAGAGAGTAACTTATTGAAGAATGTAGGCTTACTACGTTTATTTTCTGAAACAAACACGTTTATCTTTTTAAAACAAACATCTGTTGAACGAAGCAAGATTTAAAAACAAAGTTAACAAAGTCAGCGAGTGCATTTGACGTGTGATAGTGATTTAGGCGAGACAAAGACAGGTCCAGTCATAAGTTTGGTGAAGTGGTGTGGCTTTGTGCCATGTCTGGAAAGTCAGAGGTCCCAGGGTTCCAATCTCGAACTGAACAGGAACTTTCTTCACCCTCCACTAGATCCTGGGCGGTGGTCCGGGTGCTAGGCTTTACGATGAGACCATAAAGTGAGGTCCTGTGTGCTGCACGCACTTTGCGCACGTAAAATATCCCATGGCAACAGAGGTGTTGTACTTGACAAACTTCTGAACGAGAAAAATCCACTTAACGGGTGAACTAAGGTATACGCAGAGAGAAAGGTGGCGCTGTGCTGTGGCGACGTTTTTCCCACACACAGGGGGCAACGCTGTTTCTGTACATGCTACAAATCCCACCTCATCTCTCAGATCTTATTCACAGTTGACTTGGGATGTTAAACCTTCGAAGATTTCATTGGATTATCAATTTACTTCTCATCAGGTTCACTCTGTCTTTGCACTGCGTTATCTCTGACAGGTGTCTTGAAGGAAAAGACTTAAACTATTCTTAGCTCGTCAATATCTATTGGTATCGTTACCACGTCTGCAGTAGTGGGCCTTGGAAACGCTACAGTGGGTAAGGGACGTAACGCCTCCTTTACTGCCGTCTCCCTTCTGAGCCGGGTTGATGCCCTTGAGTTGTGGTTGGGTTCGCTGTGTCAAAGGTCTGAGGTATTTTGGTGTGTCGAGATTAAGTTGTGTACGTTTGTGTTGGGGGCGGATGTGTGTGTGTGTGTGTGTGTGTGTGTGTGTGTGTGTGTGTGTGTGTGTGTGTGTGTGTGTGGTGTGTGTGTGTGTGTGTGTGTGTGTGTGTGTGTGTGTGTGTGTGTGGTGTGTGTGTGTGTGTGTGTGTGTGTGTGTGTGTGTGTGTGTGTGTGTGTGTGTGTGTGTGTGTGTGTGTGTGTGTGTGTGTGTGTGTGTGTGTGTGTGATTTCATCAATCACATTTTCCCATTCATATTTCTGATTACATCCAGGTTTTGATATTTTAAAAGAAAAATAGCTTTCAGTTTTATGCGGCTTCGTCGTAATGTCCTCTGTCTCTCTCTGTCTCTCTCTGTCTCTGTCTCTCTCTGTCTCTCTCTCTCTCTCTCTCTCTCTCTCTCTCTCTCTCTCCATCTCATGGAGTGACAGTGAAAAGATAAGCCAGCTATCCCTGTCTGTTGGATGCTATAATCTTCTCTTCCTTCTGTCCATGTGAAATGAAGCACACGACAGTAGATAGTCTCATTCACTTAACTGATCAGCAGCTTGCCAGTGCTCCCTGTCCCCTTCTGGCCGTGCACGTGCATCACGGCACACAGGTCATATAGTTCTGTCAGTGACTGTGTTTCCTCTGTGGGACTGGATAAGGTCACTGATGTGTGGAGCCACACGCTGTCTGAATGAGGAGGAAGAGAGGTAAACATGTTTCCTGTCTGTGATTCAGGGCAGCAACGCAGATCATTCACTCCTGTCTTTTCTTGGCCAACCTCTATGTGATATCCCAGGTGTGTTTCAGGGCCTAGAGGTCTCCTTCCACTGATCGTCATTAGGTGTTCTTCAGTCTTCCTGTCTTACGTCTTCCTTCTGGTGTCCAGTGAAGGGCAGTCCTGGTGATGTTATCCTGCTGTCTTCCTTCTGGTGTCCAGTGAAGGACAGTCCGGGTGATGTTATCCTGCTGTCTTCCTTCTGGTGTCCGGTGAAGGGCAGTCCGGGTGATGTTATCCTGCTGTCTTCTGGTGTCCAGTGAAGGGCAGTCCGGGTGATGTTATCCTGCTGTCTTCTGGTGTCCAGTGAAGGGCAGTCCTGGTGATGTTATCCTGCTGTCTTCCTTCTGGTGTCTGGTGAAGGGCAGTCCTGGTGATGTTATCCTGCTGTCTTCCTTCTGGTGTCCAGTGAAGGGCAGTCCTGGTGATGTTGTCCTGCTGTCTTCCTTCTGGTGTCCAGTGAAGGACAGTCCGGGTGATGTTATCCTGCTGTCTTCCTTCTGGTGTCCGGTGAAGGGCAGTCCTGGTGATGTTGTCCTGCTGTCTTCATGGTGTCCAGTGAAAGGCAGTCCTGGTGATGTTATCCTGCTATCTTCTGGTGTCCAGTGAAGGGCAGTCCTGGTGATGTTATCCTGCTGTCTTCTGGTGTCCAGTGAAGGGCAGTCCTGGTGATGTTGTCCTGCTGTTTTCCTTCTGGTGTCCAGTGAAGGGCAGTCCTGGTGGTGAACATTGATGTTGACATAATTATCTTAGGGATTTTTGCTTTTTCTGTTACTGCACAAAGAGAAGACAGGTTGTTGCTGTACAAAGGGAAGACAGGTTGTTGCTGTACAAAGGGAAGACTATGACGAAATGTTCTTCACACACCGAAAACTATAGCAAACTGTCACTCTATAAATGAAAAAAACAACTGATTAGACGGTTACTGTACAAATGCAAAAGAACTCCATAAAACATTCGGCATGATCAGTGAACAGGGAAACGTGTGTGAAATTCATGAGACGTTGCTGCGTAATGTCCGGGGTTTTATTGTGTGGGGGTCACACGTTTAGGGTGGTACCACTGTTTCCAAATGGCCGCTGAGGGGGTCGTATAAAAGTGATAAATATTCTGTTGTTATGCCAATGATGGTTACTTCTGGCAGTGAGTCCACACACACACACACACACACACACACACACACACACACACACACACACACACACACACACACACACACACACACACACACACACACACACGTGAAAGAGACAGACAGAAGGAAGAGAGAGAAAGAGTGAGACAGAGAGAAGAAGAAGAAGAAACAGAATGAGAGAGCGAGAGAGAGAGAGAGAGAGGAGAGAGAGAGAGAGAGAGAGAGAGAGAGAGAGGATGGGATGGGATAAATACACACACAACAGCTAAGGCCTGGGGTATTCTGTTCAATAATGATTTTAAGGTTTTATGTTTGATCCATCACAACATAGAGCTGTATAAACTTGTTATTGTTGTTGTTGTTGTTGGTTGTTGGTTTGTTCGTCTGCTTCTTTATGAAAAAATCGTGTGTGTGTGTATGTGTATGATTGATTGTGTGTGTGTGCTTTGTGTGTGTGTGTGTGTGTGTGTGTGTGTGTGTGTGTGTGTGTGTGTGTGTGTGTGTGTGTGTGTGTGTGTTATAGAGAGAAAGAGAAAATGTGTGTGTGTACGTGTGTGTACATACGTGCCGTGTACATGTATGTAGGCATGCGTGCACGTGCACACGTATGTGTGTGTATGTATGGGTTTTTTTTTTTTTCGTTTATTTAATTTTAAAAAATTAAAATTCAGATTCACCCTTATAGCATGCAACCCTGAATTTTATTGTGATGTATGGTCTTGGTGTCTCTGATCATGTCACGTCTGGTCTGTTGACAGCTCTTCTCAAACAACACATCTCACAGGTGGTCATTTTGTGCTCCAGGGGCTGGGTCAGGGTCCAGGTGTGGCACTGGTATGTCAAGGTGGAGATGGAGGTGGAGCTGATGACTGGCCTTTAGGATTGTCTACAAACACTCATGTGAACTGATGTTAAGAGTAGAAAGGAACAAGCACCTGAAGAATGTTTTTAAGAGGTAAAATGAGTTTACAAAAGAAACAGGGAAAAGCAATCGAGGAATAAGTCTGAAGTTAATTGCTGAGAATTGGAATCTTTTTCTGGAAATTGCTAAAGCTAATAATGTAATTGCGATTCTCCTCCCCCCCCCCCCCCCTGTCCACCCTGTCTGTCTCTCTCTGTCTGACTGTCTCTGTCTGTGTCTCTCTTTCTCTCGCCCCCCTCCCCCCCTCTCTCTCTCTCTCTCTCTCTCTCTCTCGTGCTTTTTCTGTCTCCGTCTCTCTCTGTCTCTTTCTCTCTCTCTCTATCCCTCTCTCTCTCTCTCTCTCTCTCTCTCTCTCTCTCTCTCTCTCTCCATCCCTCCCTCTCTGTTTCTCTCTTGTGCTTTTTCTGTCTCTGTCTCCGTCTCTCTCTGTCTCTGTCTCTGTCTCTCTCTCTCTCTCTCTCTCTCTTTCTCTCTTCCTATCTTTTTCTCTCCCCCCCCCCTCTCTCTCTCTCTCGTGCTTTTTCTTTCTATCTGTCTTTCTCTGTCTCCGTCTCTCTCTCCTCTCTCTCTCTCTCCCTCTCCCTCCCTTTCCTTGCTCTGTCCCCATCTCTCTCTCTCACCCTCCCCCACCCTCACCCTCCCTCCCTCCCTCTCCGTTTTTCTCGTTCATCAGTTAATTAGTCGGATGGCAACAGCGTAGAAAATGAATGAGTGAACGGACGATTAACTTGATGGCAGCTGACTGATTTTGTTTTTGTTTTTATGGGAGAGTGGGGGCGGAGGAGGAAGGGATCGAAAGATTGTTTTAACCCTTTGACTCCCTCACCCTGTCTATCAGTATCCTGTATTGCCAACTATGCTAGCATGGCAGAAACTTAACCCTTTGACTCCCACACCCTGTCCATCAGTATCCTGCGTTGTCAACTATGTTAGCAAGGCAAAAACTTAACCCTTTGACTCCCACACCCTGTCCATCAGTATCCTGCACTGTCAACTATGCTAGCAAAGCAAATACTTAACCCTTTGACTCCCACACCCTTTCTATCAGTATCCTGCATTGTCAACTATGCTAGCAAAGCAAAAATTTAACCCTTTTGACTCCCTCATCCTATCCACCAGCTGCAAAAACTTAAACCTTAAGACCACCTCGTGGGAAGCTGGTGGATAAGCTGAGGGTGTCAAAGGGTTAATGTTTGTAGTTGTTGGATAGGGTGCGTGAATCACGGGGTTAGTTTAACATCCATGACCTGTTGACATCTACTGTGCACTGTCAAGTTTGTAAACAGAGAAGTACTGTCAGGGAGAGCGTACTGCCAAGCACAGTAAATGCGAGTATGTTGTCACAGCCCCAGGAAAGGGAAAACAGAGTTGTCTCCCGCGACTTTGTTCCTTCAGTGACTAAAGTAACACTGAAAGACTTTCATGATGAACCTGCTTTAGTTATCTTAGAATTGTTCTGTGAGCTGTTGAGACTGGTAACAAGCTGACGTACTAAGTGTTCTGTGAGCTGTAGAGACTGGTAACAAGCTGACGTACTAAGTGTTCTATGAGCTGATGAGACTGGTAACAAGCTGACGTACTAAGTGTTCTATGAGCTGTTGAGACTGGTAACAAGCTGACGTACTAAGTGTTCTGTGAGCTGTAGAGACTGGTAACAAGCTGACGTACTAAGTGTTCTATGAGCTGTTGAGACTGGTAACAAGCTGACGTACTAAGTGTTCTGTGAGCTGTAGAGACTGGTAACAAGCTGACGTACTAAGTGTTCTGTGAGCTGTTGAGACTGGTAACAAGCTGACGTACTAAGTGTTCTATGAGCTGTTGAGACTGGTAACAAGCTGACGTACTAAGTGTTCTGTGAGCTGTTGAGACTGGTAACAAGCTGACGTACTAAGTGTTCTGTGAGCTGTAGAGACTGGTAACAAGCTGACGTACTAAGTGTTCTATGAGCTGTTGAGACTGGTAACAAGCTGACGTACTAAGTGTTCTATGAGCTGTAGAGACTGGTAACAAGCTGACGTACTAAGTGTTCTGTGAGCTGTAGAGACTGGTAACAAGCTGACGTACTAAGTGTTCTATGAGCTGTTGAGACTGGTAACAAGCTGACGTACTAAGTGTTCTATGAGCTGTTGAGACTGGTAACAAGCTGACGTACTAAGTGTTCTATGAGCTGTAGAGACTGGTAACAAGCTGACTTACCAACTGGCCTTAATGACTTTAACTCTTTGACTCCCGCACCCTGTCCACTAGCATCTTGCATTGTCAACCATGGTAGCAAAGCAGAAACTTAACCTTTTGGTTCCCTAATCCTCTCCGCCAGCTTCCTGCAGGAAGCTTGTGGATAAGATAAGGGAGTCACAATGAGTTCAGTTTTTGCAGTTGGTGAGGTAGCGTGCGGGAGTCAGAGGGTTAAAGAGACTAAATGACTGATGCTGATGTTTGGCAGTGGTGGTGACTTTAGAAATGACACTAAAGTGGAACTGTTTACCACTTTGGCTTCCTAACTTTCATTATCATCATGTGCCCTGCCGCGTGGCTTGGCGATCATGGCCCTCCTTGTGCATCTATCCCTTGTTGCCACAAGCACATCTTCCACCCTCTCTGTCCTCAGCCACCCTGCAAGTCCTTCCAACATTTTCTCCCTGGGTCTACCTGGTGTTCTCTTTCCCTCCAGCTTACCTGTTCTGACCAGGTGCTCTAATTCCCCTTTCCTTATAAAATGGCCTACAATTATTGCTTGTCTGTTCCTGTTCTTCCTCATCAATGATGTTCTTGTGTCTACCGCAACCAAGACTGTCTCGTATGTTTATTTTGCTGTCCATGGAACTCTCAACATTCTTCTTAGGAACCACATTTCAGCTGCCTTACATCCCCAGTGTCGTAAAGTGAACGCCACTTGAAAGTCATTTCATCAAGCAAATTGGCTGCATGACCCATTGGGACCCAGTCATCAGTTACCTTGTTTACAAACCGAATGGCAAGGTGGGGAGATGACTAACCCCGGGACACAGCCACACAACGTGCACCAACCAGGTCCATCCCAGCCTCCAGTCAAAGAGAGAATGGAAGATCCCTCTCCTGCCCCACTCTTTCCCTTTCATGAGACTATAGCAATATACTTATTGTACTACTCTTGAGATTATAGCAATATACTTACTTTACTACTTCAAGAGATTATAGCAATATCCTTTACTACTTCAAGAGATTATAGCAATATACTTTACTACTTCAAGAGATTATAGCAATATACTTACTTTACTACTTCAAGAGATTATAGCAATATACTTACTTTACTACTTCAAAAGATTATAGCAATATACTTACTTACTACTTCAGAGATATAGCAATATACTTACTTACTACTTCAAGAGATTATAGCAATATACTTACTACTTCAAGAGATATAGCAATATACTTACTTTACTACTTCAGAGATTATAGCAATATACTTACTACTTCAAGAGATTATAGCAATTATTTACTTTACTACTTCAAGGATTTAGCAATATATTACTTTACTACTTCAAGAGATTATAGGAATATACTTTATACTTCAAGAGTTAGCAATATACTTACTACTTTCAGAGATTATAGCAATATACTTACTACTTCAAGAGATTATAGCAATATACTTACTTACTATTCAAGAGATTATAGCAATATCTTTACTACTTCAAGAGATTATAGCAATATACTTTACTACTTCAAGAGATTATGCAATAACTTCTTTACTACTTCAAGAGATTATAGCAATATACTTCTTTACTACTTCAAGAATTATAGCATTATACTTACTTTACTATTCAAGAGATTATAGCAATATACTTCTTTACACTTCAAGAGATTATAGCAATATACTACTTTATACTTCAAGAGATTATGCAATATATTACTTTACTATTCAGAGATTATAGCAATATACTTACTTTACTAATTCAAGAGATTATAGCAATATATTACTTACTAATTCAAGAGATTATAGCAATATACACTTTACTACTTCAAGAGATATAGCAATATACTTACTTTATACTTCAAGAGATTAGCATATACTTATTTCTACTTCAAGAGATTATAGCAATATACTTACTACTTCAAGAGATTATAGCAATATCTTTACTATTCAAGAGATTATAGCAATATACTTTACTACTCAGAGATTATAGCAATATACTTATTTACTACTTCAAGAGATTATAGCAATATATTTTCATTAACTTTAACTTACACTTCAAGAGATTATAGCAATACTTACTTTACTACTTCAAGAGATTATAGCAATATACTTTACTACTTCAAGAGATTATAGCAATATACTTTACTACTTCAAGAGATTATAGCAATATACTTACTTACTACTTCAAGAGATTATAGCAATATACTTTACTACTTCAAGAGATTATAGCAATATACTTACTTTACTACTTCAAGAGATTATAGCAATATATACTTTACTACTTCAAGAGATTATAGCAATATAACTTTACTACTTCAAGAGATTATAGCAATATACTTACTTTACTACTTCAAGAGATTATAGCAATATACTTTATACTACTTCAAGAGTATTAAGCAAGTTATACAATATACTTTACTACTTCAAGAGATTATAGCAATATACTTTACTACTTCAGAGATTATAGCAATATACTTTACTACTTCAAGAGATTATAGCAATATACTTTACTATACTATCAAGAGAATTATAGCAAAATATACTTACTTACTACTTCAAGAGATTATAGCAATATACTTACGTTACTACTTCAAGAGATTATAGCAATATACTTACTTTACTACTTCAAGAGATTATAGCAATATACTTTACTACTTCAAGAGATTATAGCAATATACTTACTACTTCAAGAGATTATAGCAATATACTTACTTTACTACTTCAAGAGATTATAGCAATATACTTTTACTACTTCAAGAGATTATAGCAATATACTTTACTACTTCAAGAGATTATAGCAATATACTTACTTACTACTTCAAGAGATATAGCAATAATTACTTTACTACTTCAAGAGATTATAGCAATATACTTACTTTACTACTTCAAGAGATTATAGCAATAACTTACTTTACTACTTCAAGAGATTATAGCAATATACTACTTACTACTTCAAGAGATTATAGCAATATACTTTACTACTTCAAGAGATTAAGCAATACTACTTTACTACTTCAAGAGATTATAGCAATATACTTATTTACTACTTCAAGAGATTATAGCAATACTACTTTACTACTTCAAGAGATTATAGCAATATACTATTACTACTTCAAGAGATAAGCAATAACTTTACTACTTCAAGAGATTATAGCAAATATACTTTACTACTTCAAGAGATTATAGCATATACTTTACTACTTCAAGAGATTATAGCAATTAACTTTACTACTTCAGAGATTATAGCAATATACTTATTACTACTTCAAGAGATTATAGCAATATACTTTACTACTTCAAGAATATAGCAATATACTATTACTACTTCAAGAGATTATAGCAATATACTTTACATACTTCAAGAGATTATAGCAAATATTACTTTACTACTTCAAGAGATTATAGCAATATACTTATTTTAACTTCAAGAGATTATAGCAATATACTTACTTACTACTTCAAGAGATTATAGCAATATACTTACTTTACTACTTCAAGAATTATAGCAATATACTTTACTACTTCAAGAGATTATAGCAATATACTTTACTACTTCAAAAAGATTATTAAAGAATACTTCTTTACTTCAAGAGATTATAGCAATATATACTTACTACTTCAAGAGATTATAGCAATATACTTTACTACTTCAAGAGATTATAGCATATACTTTACTACTTCAAGAGATTATAGCAATAACTTACTTTACTACTTCAAGAGATTATAGAAATATACTATACTACTTCAAGAGATATAGCAATATACTTACTTACTACTTCAAGAGATTATAGCAATATACTTTACTACTTCAAGAGATTATAGCAATATACTTACTACTTCAAGATTATAGCAATATCTTACTTACTACTTCAAGAGATTATAGCAATATACTTACGTACTACTTCAAGAGATTATAGCAATATACTAGTTACTACTTCAAGAGATTATAGCAATTATACTTTACTACTTCAAGAGTATTATAATATGCAATATACTTTACTACTTCAAGAGATTATAGCAATATACTTTACTACTTCAAGAGATTATAGCAATTACTTACTTTACTATTCAAGATATAGTTACTAGTTACTCAAGAATTATAGCATTACTTACTACTATTCAAGAGTTATAGCAATATACTTACTTACTACTTCAAGAGATTATAGCAATATACTATTACTACTTCAAGAGATTATAGCAATATACTTTACTACTTCAAGAGATTATAGCAATATACTTACTTTATACTTCAAGAGATTATCAGCAATATACTTACTTTACTACTTCAAGAGATTACAGCAATATACTTACTTTATTACTTCAAGAGATTATAGCAATATACTTTACTACTTCAAGAGATTATAGCAATATACTTACTTTACTACTTCAAGAGATTATAGCAATATACTTTATTACTTCAAGAGATTATAGCAATATACTTACTTTACTACTTCAAGAGATTACAGCAATATACTTTACTACTTCTAGAGTTTATAGCAATATACTTTGCTACTTCAAGAAATTATAGCAATATACTTTACTACTTCAAGTGATTATAGCAATATACTGTACTACTTCAAGTGATTATAGCAATATACTTACTTTTACTACTTCAAGAAATTATAGCAATATACTTACTTTACTACTTCAAGAGATTATTGCAATATACTTTACCACTTCAAGAGATGATAGCAATATACGTTACTACTTCAAGAGATTATAGCAATATACTTACTTTACTACTTCAAGAGATTATAGCAATGTACTTACTTTGCTACTTCAAGAGATTATAGCAATATACTTTACTACTTCAAGAGATTATAGCAATATACTGTACTACTTCAAGAGATTATAGCAATATACTCACTTTACTACTTCAAGAGATTACAGCAATATACTTTACTACTTCAAGAGATTTACAGCAATATACTTACTTTACTACTTCAAGAGATTATAGCAATATACTTACGTTACTACTTCAAGAGATGCTAGCAATATACTTTACTACTTCAAGAGATTATAGAAATAACTTACTTTACTACTTCAAGAGATTATAGCAATATACTTTCTTTACTACTTCAAGAGATTATAGCAATATACTTACGTTACGACTTCAAGAGATTATGGCAATATACTTTACTACTTCAAGAGATTATAGCAATATACTGTACTACTTCAAGTGATTATAGCAATATACTTACTTTACTACTTCAAGAGATTATAGCAATATACTTACTTTACTACTTCAAGAGATTATTGCAATATACTTTACCACTTCAAGAGATGATAGCAATATACGTTACTACTTCAAGAGATTATAGCAATATACTTACTTTACTACTTCAAGAGATTATAGCAATGTACTTACTTTGCTACTTCAAGAGATTATAGCAATATACTTTACTACTTCAAGAGATTATAGCAATATACTGTACTACTTCAAGAGATTATAGCAATATACTCACTTTACTACTTCAAGAGATTACAGCAATATACTTTACTACTTCAAGAGATTACAGCAATATACTTACTTTACTACTTCAAGAGATTATAGCAATATACTTACGTTACTACTTCAAGAGATGCTAGCAATATACTTTACTACTTCAAGAGATTATAGAAATATACTTACTTTACTACTTCAAGAGATTATAGCAATATACTTTCTTTACTACTTCAAGAGATTATAGCAATATACTTACGTTACGACTTCAAGAGATTATGGCAATATACTTTACTACTTCAAGAGATTATAGCAATATACTTTACTACTTCAAGAGATTATAGCAATATACTTTACTACTTCAAGAGTTTACAGCAATATACTTTACTACTTCAAGAGATTACAGCAATATACTTTACTACTTCAAGAGATTATAGCAATATACTTTACTACTTCAAGAGATTACAGCAATATACTTTACTACTTCAAGAGATTATAGCAATATACTTTACTACTTCAAGAGATTATAGCAATACACTTTCCTACTTCAAGACATTATAGCAATATACTTACTTTACTACTTCAAGAGATTATAGCAATATACTTTGCTACTTCAAGAGATTTATAGCAATATACTTACTTTACTACTTCAAGAGATTATAGCAATATACTTACTTTACTACTTCAAGAGATTATAGCAATATACTTTACTACTTCAAAAGATTATAGCAATATACTTTACTACTTCAAGAGATCATAGCAATATACTTACTTTACTACTTCAAGAGATTATAGCAATATACTTTACTACTTCAAGAGATTATAGCAATATACTTACTTTACTACTTCAAGAGATTATAGCAATATACTTTACTACTTCAAGAGATTATATCAATATACTTACTACTTCAAGAGATTATAGCAATATACTTACTTTACTACTTCAAGAGATTATAGCAATATACTTGACCACTTCAAGAGATTTTAGCAATATACTTTACTACTTCAAGAGATTATAGCAATATACTTTACTACTTCTAGAGATT
>JAPXFY010000016.1:3022098-3049598 GCA_030674185.1 Monoplex corrugatus
GCTATGTGTGTAGTGATCACAGACAGATGACCTATAACTATGTTTGTGGTGTAGTGATGACAGACAGATGACCTATAGCTATGTTTGTGTTTAGTGATGACAGACAGAAGACCTATAGTTATGTTTGTGTGTAGTGATGACAGACAGATGACCTATAGCTATGTTTGTGTGTAGTGATAACAGACAGATGACCCATAGCTATGTTTCTGTGTAGTGATAACAGACAGATGACCTATAGCTATGTTTGTTTTGTAGTGATGACAGACAGATAACTATAGCTATGTTTGTGTGTAGTGATGACAGACAGATAACCTATAAGCTACGTTGTGTGTGTAGTGATAACAGACAGATGACCCATAGCTATGTTTGTGTGTAGTGATGACAGACAGAAGACCCATAGCTATGTTTGTGTGTAGTGATAACAGACAGATGACCCATAGCTATGTTTGTGTGCAGTGATAACAGACAGATGACCTATAGCTATGTGTGTAGTGATCACAGACAGAAGACCTATAGCTATGTTTGTGTGTAGTGATGACAGACAGACCTATAGCTATGTTTGTGTGTAGTGATAACAGACAGATGACCCTAGCTATGTTTGTGTGCAGTGATAACAGACAGATGACCTATAGCTATGTTGTGTGTAGTGATACAGACAGAAGACCTATAGCTATGTTTGTGTGTAGTGATGACAGACATGACCTATAGCTATGTTTGTGTGTAGTGATAACAGACAGACTGCAGACCGTATAGCTATGTTTGTGTGTAGTGATGACAGACAGATGACCTATAGCTATGTTTGTGTGTAGTGATGACAGAGAGAAGACCTATAGCTATGTTTGTGTGTAGTGATGACAGACAGATGACCCAAGCTATGTTTGTGTGTAGTGATGACAGACAGAAGACCCATAGCTATGTGTGTGTGTAGTGATGACAGACAGATGACCCATAGCATGTTTGTGTGTAGTGATGAACAGAAGAACCTATAGCTATGTTTGTGTGTAGTGATGACAGACAGATGACCTATAGCTATGTTTGTGTGTAGTGATAACAGACAGATGACCTATAGCTATGTTTGTGTGTAGTGATGACAGACAGATGACCTATAGCTATGTTTGTGTGTAGTGATAACAGACAGATGACCTATAGCTATGTTTGTGTGTAGTGATAACAGACAGAAGATCTATAGCTATGTTTGTGTGTAGTGATGACAGACAGATGACCTATAGCTATGGTTGTGTAGAGATGACAACAGATGTGTGTATGTGAGTGAACAGACTATGTTTTTATGTGACGGAGACTATGCAAGGTGTAGCATGTTGATAGTGTGGTATGATAAGCAGTTTTGTATGTTGTGATTAGAGTATTTGTGAGATAACAGACATAGCGTTTTGTGTATAAAACAGTGTTGTGAGTGTACAGAAACTATTTTATGTGTTGTGAGACAGAATGACCATAGCTTGTTAGTGATGACAGACAGATGACCATAGCTATGTTTGTTGTAGTGATGAAGACAATGCCCTAGCTTGTTTGTGTGTTAGAAGACAAGTAAGTTTTTGTTGAGAAAAATGCTATAGTTGTTTGTGTGAACAGAATACTGTTGTTGTGTGATAAGAAGATGACCATAGCTATGTTTGTGTGTGTGAAGACAGATGACCCATAGCTTTTGTGATGATGGATATGTTCAGAAAATACCTAGCTATGTTGTGTGTAGTGAAAGACAGATACCATACTATGTTTGTGTGTAGTGATACAGACAGAACCATAGCTATTGTTGTGTACGCAATGATACATGCAGTGACAAGCATGTTTGTTTGTGTATGAGACAGAACCATAGCTATTTTGTAGTGATACAGACAAACTAGTGTTTGTGTAGAATGACAAGATATTTGTTGTAGTGTAAGACAGAGACCAATATTTCTGTGTTTGCAGTTATTGTGTGATGAAAGAAGATAACCATAGCTATGTTTGTGTGTAGTGATACAGACAGATGACCTATAGCTATGTTGTGTTAGTGACACAGTACGATAGACAATAGTATTTGCTAGTGATGGATATGACACAGATGACTATGTTTGTGTGAGTGATAACAGAATGACCTATAGCTATGTTTGTTGTAGATGACAAACAATGCGTAGTTATGTTGTTAGTGTGAGTATGACAACACTACTATGTTTGTGTTAGTGATGACAGACAATGACCTAAGCTTGTTGTGTGTAGTGATGACAACATACTATGTATTTTGTGTAGTGAACAGAAGTGACCAACCTATAGTTTTTGTGTAGTATGACAGACATGACCATAGCATGTTTGTGTGGTGATGAAACAGACCATAGCTATGATGTTGTGTGAAGAGATGACTAGATGGTATGATGAAGCATGTTTGTTTGTGAGTGATACAGACAGAGACCTATAGCTATGTTTGTGTAGTGATACAGACAATGACCTATAGCTATGTTTTGTAGTGATACAGACAGAGACCTATAGCTATTTTGTGTGTAGTGATACAGACATGACCTATAGCTATGTTTGTGTGTAGTGATGACAGAGAAAGACCTATAGCTATGTTTGTGTGTAGTGATGACAGACAGATGACCCATAGCTATGTTTGTGTGTAGTGATGACAGACAGATGACCTATAGCTATGTTGTGTGTAGTGATGACAGACAGATGACCCATAGCATGTTTGTGTGTAGTGATGACAGACAGAACCTATAGCTATGTTTGTGTGTAGTGATGAACAGACAGATGACCTATAGCTATGTTTGTGTGTAGTGATGACAGACAGATGACCTATAGCTATGTTTGTGTGTAGTGATGACAGACAGATGACCTATAGCTATGTTTGTGTGTAGGGGATGAACAGACAATGACCTATAGCTATGTTTGTGTGTAGTGATGACAGACAGAATGACCTATAGCTATGTTTGTGTGTAGTGATGACAGACAGATGACCTATAGCTATGTTTGTGTGTAGTGATACAGACAAGACCTATAGCTATGTTTGTGTGTAGTGATGAACAGACAGATGACCTATAGCTATGTTTGTGTGTAGTGATAGACAGACAGAAGACCTATAGCTATGTTTGTGTGTAGTGATAACAGACAGATGACCTATAGCTATGTTTGTGTGTAGTGATAACAGACAGATGACCTATAGCTATGTTTGTGTGTAGTGATAACAGACAGAAGACCTATAGCTATGTTTGTGTGTAGTGATGACAGACAGATGACCTATAGCTATGTTTGTGTGTAGTGATAACAGACAGATGACCTATAGCTATGTTTGTGTGTAGTGATAACAGACAGATGACCTATAGCTATGTTTGTGTGTAGTGATAACAGACAGATGACCTATAGCTATGTTTGTGTGTAGTGATGACAGACAGATGACCTATAGCTATGTTTGTGTGTAGTGATAACAGACAGATGACCTATAGCTATGTTTGTGTGTAGTGATGACAGACAGATGACCCATAGCTATGTTTGTGTATAGTGATGACAGACAGATGACCTATAGCTATGTTTGTGTGTAGTGATGACAGACAGAAGACCCATAGCTATGTTTTGTGTGTAGTGATGACAGACAGAAGACCCACAGCTATGTTTGTGTGTAGTGATAACAGACAGAAGACCCACAGCTATGTTTGTGTGTAGTGATAACAGACAGAAGACCCACAGCTATGTTTGTGTGTAGTGATAACAGACAGATGACCTATAGCTATGTTTGTGTGAAGTGATAACAGACAGATGACCTATAGCTATGTTTGTGTGTAGTGATAACAGACAGAAGACCCACAGCTATGTTTGTGTGTAATGATGACAGACAGACGACCCATAGTCTTGTGTACAACGGGGGACCTGTAGTGCAGGGAGCAAGAGAAGCCAGAAATTCCAAGTTCAAAACCCTGTTACACTAGTTTTCTGTTTACCGGCCGTTGCACCATCTGTTGGCCTGAAGGGCAGCAATGAAGATTCTCCACTCATGTCCATTCTTGGTCAACATTTGTGTAGTACGCTGTTCTTCGTCAGACAGGGATCTCTCTCTCACCACCACCACCACCACCACCACCACCAGCTCTCTCTGTTCTCTACCGTCTATTTCTGTTTGTCTGTCTCTCTGTTGAGTGTGTATGTGTGAGAAAGAGAGAGAGCGCAGATTCTGTATGTGCATGTGTGTGTGATCATTCATTGGGCAATGTAATGGAATGAACTCATTCTTTGAAGACATTCTCTTTGTGTGATATGGGAATTTTTTTCCCTGTTACACTTTGGGTTATTCACACCTTGCGGTCTGTTGTTCCTTGTGTGTGTGTGTGTGTGTGTGTGTGTGTGTGTGTGTGTGTGTGTGTGTGTGTGTGTGTGTGTGTGTGTGTGTGTGTGTGTGTGTGTGTGTGTGGGTGTGTGTGTGTGGGTGTGTGTGCGTGTGTTTTGGCTTAGTTGTAGTTTCTTTCCTCTTCCTTTTGTAGCCATACTAAGCTCTCCCTCCCTCTCTCTTACACAGACACACAGACACACAGACACACAATGTGTACACACTGACGCACAAACATACAAGCGAATGCATGTAGACCGTTTTATTTTGCATGAGAACCATTTACAAACCACCAAAAAATGTACACCACAGTATTTAAACATGTACAGTAATTCAGATAGGACAGAAAGCAGACATCACACACACACCACCACTGCTGGAAGAAAGTTTCTAAAACAATGTTAAGTCTGTCACAAGATACATCAAACAGTGTATACAAAGACATATACATTAACACAGGACATTTTCATTAGGACATATTATGAGGGAGTTGTTTAACATTGCGATCTGATTATGACACATAAATTGTGACGTTTTTATAGGTAGTGATTGATTATGACTTATAAACTACGACATATATAAAGTAGCTGTTCAAATAAAATTAGATCTACAAGCCTTCCATTTATGATGTACTTGGAGAGAGAAATAAAAAAAATGTTAAAGCATTATTCAGCTATTTATAAAAAGTCATTCTGAAACTGACACTCAAAACTGTATTGAGTATGTTTAGAATGTACATTAAGACATGCACATAAGTGGCTATTTGAATGAAAATGCATTTCAAAAGCATTACTCTTGTTACTGTATCATATACCTTCAATATGTCTTATTGACACACAACACCACATGATTCTGCTTATAAAAAGGTGGGTTGAGAAAGTATGACACATAGCAAATCACAGACATTTGATGTAAACTGATGGGGGAAGGGAGAGGGGGGGATGAACAGACCAATATTTAAGACTGTAAGGGCAAGACCTTACTGAGAGAGTCGAGTGCTAAAAATGAGTAATGGATCAACATAGCAAAAATGATGTATCAATGACAGATCAACATAGCGAAAGACGATGTAGCTCATCAATGATTTGCTGGTTGATCAAACATCAATGATTTGCTGGTTGATCAAACAGATTCAGTGTCAGGGTGGTGGTGGTGGGTGGGAGCCAGATCAATATTGGAGGACATATAAACAACATGACAAGATCACACAACAACAAACACTGAATTCCTGCAGTCTCCACACGACTCGTACTCTACATCCCCATCCACAAACCCATCGACTTCTACAAGTAAACAATGAACACTTGATTGCACTCCGATAATAAAACACTTCCATCAGATTAGTCAACAATTTATTGAAGCGTAATGATGTACATGTTACACGATGAACAGTTTATTGTAGCGTAAATGATAACACACAATTTATTGTACTTTATGAACACCTCCACTGTAGTGAGTGAGCAGTGATGAAGGAAGGGAGGAGAAACACTGACATTTCTAAAGGACAAGAACACAGAATGCTACACAGTTTACTTGCTAACACCAAGATGAAATGTAAGTCTCAAGGTCAAGCTGGTATCTTGCAGATTATTTGCTTGTTTTGTTGTTGGTTTTGTTTGTTTAATAGATCAGAGGATTTCCATTGTAAGGGGCAGTATGCGTGTGATAGAATCGTACAGATTATTAATGAAGGGGAGGGGGGGGGTGTGGAGGGGAGAAGGGTCAAGGTCCCATGAGGTGGTAGGGAAGTGAGGTGGTAGAGACTGCAACTTTTTCTGAAGGGCAGTTACAAGGGTGATACCTCTCACCTCTCCCTGTATGCTTTACCAATTACTTTCTCCAACCCAGAACAGGGTCTGGTACCCCATTCATAGCGGGGTGTATTGGGGGTCACAGGCACCAAGTTAACCTTGTGTTCAGACTGGAAGGTGAGAGGTGTACCCCTACACCTACCCGTCCTTAACTTGGGTCAAGTGTCATCTGTGTGATTGACTTTGTGTGTAAGCCAGTGTCATGAATGTGAGTAACCAGCATATAGTGCTCCAGTACCCCAACATACAGTGAACTTGTACCCTAGTACCCCTGCACACAGTATATCAGTATTTAAGGTGGCTTTGTAAAGTGTTCTACAAGATTCCAAATGTAATTCAGTGTAAAATACCTTGCATGGCACAGTCAAGAACAAAATTACATCTTTCCTATCCGGACCGAATTAACCTCTCTCACACTCTGCTAATTTTGACCTCTTACACACATACACGCACACACAGTCCCTCTCATTTTGATCTGTTGCGCATGCGCACACAAGACACGCTCTCCTTTGTCTGCAATCACTTTAGTGAACAGACATTAAATCAAAGACCAACCAGCACTCTCTTTATCTGTCTCTCACACACATACACTCACTCTCTCTTACACACTCACTCTCTCTCCACCATACACACACCCACACCCTCTCGACTGCACTTTCTCCCGGTTTCTGTCTGTGTCCTCAGTCCTGCCCTTAAAGCTCGCTACCAAAACATAGGACGTACTAAACATGCATAATGTTGTCTTCCACCATGGACAACAAAATATAGAAACAATGGCAGGTCAGGGTGTTATGTGACATATACACTGAACAGTTCATCATGTCATGACAACCTGTGTAGGCCACTGAACGGTTCATCATGCCATGGCTACCTGTCTTCATCATGGACAACAAAATATGATAGAAACAATGGCAGGTCTGGGTGTTATGTGACATATACACTGAACGGTTTATCGTGCCATGCCAACCAGTGTCAGCTACCCGTCTGTCTCCCATCATGACCTGTGCCCATAAGTTACAACTCTACATCATCACTGCTGTGTTTAAGTCTACTGTTACCCCTTTCCTGTTTATTCACAGTTCAAACCTCAAACCATTTCATTACTCCAGGATAGTTGCACGCTGTATTCCTACTGACCAGTAAAATAATACGCAAACACTGGGCTTAGCAAATTTTTTATTTGACCAATTTCAAACAATCGCTTATGATCAACCCCACATCAAATTAAATGTCATTATTTTTAAGTGTGTCTTTTTCACAAACTTCGAACCATCAATAACTTATTAATACTATAACAGCACATTAAAACTTATGGATGGCAGTGTTTCAACTGTATGCTTTTGACCAACTTCAAATCATCAGTGTCTTACGAACCCCTCACACTGACACCTGCAGGAAACGGCTGTCATATATACAGCATGGACGATATCAACCCATTCATATTTCAGGAACAGGTGCACTGTGTATGAACTTTTCACTGCACTTTCTGTTAAAGGCGCCTTACCACACAGTAGGCTGCATCATATAAGAAAATGTTCTGTACCGGCAGTACTTTTTGGATTTTTTTTTTTTTTTGGGGGGGGGGGGGGGGGGGCTAGACACAGCCATTGACTGTAAGGAGTAGGCACAGCCGTTACACAGGGTATAGTTACCAACACAAGGTCTGGTTATATGGCACAGTCATGCAAAGAGTGACAACGTCAGTAGGGACATCAAGATAAGGTGTGATGAAGGCAGACAGAGGTATCTAGCTGTGGTACAGTGATGTAATGAGTGACGTCAGTAGGGAGATGATAAGGTATGATGCAGACAGACAGTGTGACGTATCTAGCTGTGGTACAGTGATGTAATGAGTGACATCAGTAAGGAGGTAACAACAAGATGTGATGCAGGCAGACAGGCAGTGTGACGTTGTCCAGTGTTGATGGAGGATTGGGAATCCTCTGACCTCGGCTCTGGTCCTCTCTTCTCACTTCCTGTAGCATAAATGAAGAAATTACACCATGTTAGTATTTAGTCGTTCTCTCTCTCTCTCTCACACACACACACACACTCTCTCTTTCACATACACACATGCACACATACACACATACACTCTCTTACACACACTCTCTCTCTTACATTCATGCACGCTCACACATACACACATTTATGTACTCTCACTCAAACACGTATACATATACACCACTCAAACCACGATATCTCCCCCCCCCCCCCCTCTCCCAATTTGGTGGGCTCTAGTCACAAATGTGGGAAGTAGAATAACAATAATAATTATGTTTGTATAGTACAAACATACAAACATACTTTACAACCAACTTAGGATAATAATAACAATAATAATTCTGTTTGTATAGTACAAACATACAAACATACTTTACAACCAACTTGGGATAATAATAACAACAATAATAATTCTGTTTGTATAATACAAACATACAAACATACTTTACAACCAATTTGGGATACATACTCCAATACATCAGTACAACATGAACATAACAAGACACTTTATTGCAAAGTTTAGAGAACAGATATTTGTTTAGTGACATCATGTTCACTCCATTGACACACACATCCAGCTCACCACCCATTATATGCTTATCAGAATTATCACACACTATGCCCCCTCCATATACACACACATGCATAAAGGTACAGAGTGTGTAAGATAACACACACATACACTAAAAAGACAGATATATTAACCCTTTGGACTCCAGCACCCTGTCCACCAGCGTCCCAATCCTAACCCTAACAGTGCTACCAAAGCAAAAAGTCAACCCTTTGACCCCCTCACCCTGTCAACCATATTCCTGCAGGAAGCTGGTGTATAGGGTTTGGAAGTCAAAGGGTTGTTGACCTTTCGCAGTTGGTGGATAAGGTGCAGGAGTTGAAGGGTTAAGAACAGTATCCATACATGACATAACAAAGGAAAGGAGTTTTGATAGGAACGCCATGCTATTTGATAAAGAACCAGTCACATACACACACACACAAACACACAGTGTGTAATATTTAGCATATTGCAATCATTACACATACACACACACACACACACAGAGGAACAGTGTGTCTAAGATTAGCACATCATACTCATAGTCATGCACGGGCACACACAGACAATATCAGTACATAACAACTCGTGTTCTTGAATTAATTTTAATTGGCAAGGATAACGCACACATATATCAGATCTGAGACAGCATTAACATGGTTCATTAGTGACCACACACACACACACAACTACATTTCAAGAGACCACTTCCCACACTCTGACTAGAGTCCACCAAAGAAGAGAAAGATCTCTCACATCAAAACACAAAACACTCAGTTGGTTAGTCATGCCTGTAGTGCAGAGTGTAACTGAACACACCAGGAGACAGCCAGAGATCAAGACACCAGATCAGAGGAATACTTCACACCAACATGTCACATAGTGGGGGGGGACAGTACACACTGGGGACAATGTCCACCACATGGGGGGGGGGGATATATATACACACACACACACAGTCCCCCATATCATCACCACCACCACCCAACCTTGTCATCTGCATTTCCACCTTCTCTGCCCAGGCCTGAGGCCTTCCTCCAGATGAAATGTTGGCTGTGTTTGTTTCTCTCAGTTTTTCCTGTGAGTGGGGTCATGTGATGTGATGAACATGTCTGTACACAGATGGTAGGGAGTTCAAATCCACACCCTCCATCATTTCCAGTGCCCTCCCCCCCCCCCCCCTTTCAAATCTGGAATTGTGACTTTCAGAGGTCAGAACTTGTATGTTGTTTCCCCCGGTTTCTTTGCAGCATTCTCCCACTTTGTGTGTGGAGTTTTGTGACTAGTGGCCAGGGTTCTGGCAGGTTTGCCCATCACAGGCCAACCTCTGCACACATTCTGTCCTTGGTGTGGTGGACCAGTGTGATCTGAGTGTTGAAAGGCTCTATCAATGCAGGCTGGTTCTCTTGTATCTCATGTTCAGTCCCAGCCCACAACATTGAAAACTGGCCTATCTTATAAAACACAAAACATTGACAAGTACCTTGGTTGTGAAAGATCCTTTGGAATAATATAAGCACGACGTTTCGAGCCCAGGCCTATTCTCTTTCACTTGACAAAGGGCCTGGGCTCGAAACCTCATGCTTATATATGCTTATATATTACTCCAAAGGATCTTTCACAACCAAGGTACTTTTCAATATTTTGTGTTTTACCCTAAAGATCCAGGGGTCATATTTTGTTTTGGCCTATGTTATGTTTTCATCACTCTGGTGGTGTCACCTTGTGCTTCAAAGGTCTTCTACCCCCCCCCCCCCCCTTTCCATTCCTCCATTCCAGGATTTTGCACAGGCCCATAGTCTGGCAGATTTGTATGGAGCACATATGGAATTGTCCAAGTGTGATGAATCCTCTATCACAATCCTTTCAACTCAAGAGCCTGCCAATGCAGGCCAAGGTTGTCTGCCAAGTATTTGTTGCCAGATTTGTATGAAGCACATATGGAACTGTCTAAGTGCGAAGTATCCCTCTGTCACAAGCCTTCCAACACTGACATGACGACTGGCCCACCCCAAGGACAAAAAGGTGTGCAGGAGTTGAACACTTACCTGTGATGGGGCCGACAGACTGCCAGAACACTGGTCACCACATCACAAAGCCCCCCCCCCCCCCCCCACAAACAACAGTGGGAGAACACTGCAAAACAACATACAAATTGTGACCCCTGAAAGTCACAATCCCAAAAGCACTGGAAATGATGAAGGGTGGACCATCACAGGCCAGATGGGATTTGACCTCCCTACCATCAACAGACATGTTCACACATCACATGACCACCACTCACACAAAGACCAAGCCAAAGACACAGCCAACACTCACCTGTAGGCCTCAAGGACAGGTGGAAACACCGACGACTTACCTTACCTTGGAATTACCTGTGCGCACTAGACTAAAACATAAAACTAAAATTAAACCCAAGTCTTTTGTGGTGTTTCTTTTTTCCAAAGCAAAACTGGAACAAGTGTCAGATACCAGCCTGTCAGCCTACAAGACCATGGCGGTGCTGGACATGACGCACTTCACAACAACATGACTTCACAAGCTTCCCCTTCTGACTACACATGATAGATCAACTACACTGCTTTCTTTTTGGACAAATAAAACATTTAAACTTGATGCCTATGTCTTGTGATGTGTTCCGTATGGTAGTCTTTTCCTTTTTCCATTTACTGTCTCATCTGTCTTCACTCCTTTCAATGTTTATAACCTTTAAATACTGCACTGCACTACACTGCTTTACACTACACTACGCTACACAGCAGGTATTCCATCCACAACCTTAAAAAAAACAAATAAACTCAAATCTAAACATTCAACTTCCATCCCACAGTCAAGAAGACATTGTATAGAGCTGAAGTAAAACCCCATAACCCAGAGGTGGCAGGGAAGACTTCACTGACCTCAATTTTTCTCAAGACCAACAAAAATAATCCTACCCAGAAACCTGTTCACAGCTCAGTGGGCTGAAAACTTGATACACAGATTTCATCTCAGCTGGATTCGAACCTACACCACTAGCCTGAAAGACAACTCTACCTCTATGCCAATTATCACTAGATCGGATAACAAGAGGGATTTCTATAACAGCATCAACACAAACTGAAAACCTGAAACTCCACTTTCATTCTGCAAACAATCTGAGAAATACAATGAACCCAAGGTCAGTGTACCATAATATGAGGTCATAGGGGAATGAGGTGGTAGAGACCTCAAACTGTTTTCAGGGCCAGCATCGTCTATCTCCCGTTTCTATCTCCTCTTTCTGAAAGCTATTTTTATGCCTTTCTGTCTATCTCCTGTTTCTAAAAGCTATTTCTATGCCTTTCTATCTCCTCTTTCTAAAAGCTATTTCTATGCCTTTCTGTCTATCTCCTGTTTCTAAAAGCTATTTTTATGCCTTTCTGTCTATCTCCTGTTTCTAAAAGCTATTTCTATGCCTTTCTGTCTATCTCCTGTTTCTAAAAGCTATTTCTATGCCTTTCTGTCTATCTCCTGTTTCTAAAAGCTATTTTTATGCCTTTCTGTCTATCTCCTGTTTCTAAAAGCTATTTCTATGCCTTTCTGTCTATCTCCTGTTTCTAAAAGCTATTTTTATGCCTTTCTGTCTATCTCCTGTTTCTAAAAGCTATTTCTATGCCTTTCTGTCTATCTCCTGTTTCTAAAAGCTATTTTTATGCCTTTCTGTCTATCTCCTGTTTCTAAAAGCTATTTTTATGCCTTTCTGTCTATCTCCTCTTTCTAAAAGCTATTTCTATGCCTTTCTGTCTATCTCCTGTTTCTAAAAGCTATTTCTATGCCTTTCTATCTCCTCTTTCTAAAAGCTATTTCTATGCCTTTCTGTCTATCTCCTCTTTCTAAAAGCTATTTCTATGCCTTTCTGTCTATCTCCTGTTTCTAAAAGCTATTTCTATGCCTTTCTATCTCCTGTTTCTAAAAGCTATTTCTATGCCTTTCTGTCTATCTCCTGTTTCTAAAAGCTATTTCTATGCCTTTCTATCTCCTCTTTCTAAAAGCTATTTCTATGCCTTTCTGTCTATCTCCTCTTTCTAAAAGCTATTTCTATGCCTTTCTGTCTATCTCCTGTTTCTAAAAGCTATTTCTATGCCTTTCTATCTCCTCTTTCTAAAAGCTATTTCTATGCCTTTCTGTCTATCTCCTGTTTCTAAAAGCTATTTCTATGCCTTTCTGTCTATCTCCTGTTTCTAAAAGCTATTTTTATGCCTTTCTGTCTATCTCCTGTTTCTAAAAGCTATTTTTATGCCTTTCTGTCTATCTCCTATTTCTAAAAGCTATTTCTATGCCTTTCTGTCTATCTCCTGTTTCTAAAAGCTATTTTTATGCCTTTCTGTCTATCTCCTGTTTCTAAAAGCTATTTCTATGCCTTTCTATCTCCTCTTTCTAAAAGCTATTTCTATGCCTTTCTGTCTATCTCCTGTTTCTAAAAGCTATTTCTATGCCTTTCTGTCTATCTCCTGTTTCTAAAAGCTATTTCTATGCCTTTCTGTCTATCTCCTGTTTCTAAAAGCTATTTCTATGCCTTTCTATCTCCTCTTTCTAAAAGCTATTTTTATGCCTTTCTGTCTATCTCCTATTTCTAAAAGCTATTTTTATACCTTTCTGTCTCCTATTTCTAAAAGCTATTTTTATACCTTTCTGTCTCCTATTTCTAAAAGCTATTTCTATGCCTTTCTGTCTATCTCCTCTTTCTATAACCTATTTCAATACATTTCTACCTATCTCCTCTTTCTATAACCTATTTCAATACACTTCTACCTATCTCCTCTTTCTATAACCTATTTCAATACATTTCTACCTATCTTCTCTTTCTATAACCTATTTCAATACACTTCTACCTATCTTCTCTTTCTATAACCTATTTCTATACACTTCTACCTATCTCCTCTTTCTATAACCTATTTCAATACACTTCTACCTATCTTCTCTTTCTATAACCTATTTCAATACATTTCTACCTATCTCCTCTTTCTATAACCTATTTCAATACACTTCTACCTATCTCCTCTTTTTAAAACCTATTTCAATACATTTCTACCTATCTCCTCTTTCTATAACCTATTTCAATACACTTCTACCTATCTCCTCTTTCTATAACCTATTTCAATACATTTCTACCTATCTCCTCTTTCTATAGAACCTATTTCAATACATTTCTACCTATCTCCTCTTTCTATAACCCATTTCAATACATTTCTACCTATCTCCTCTTTCTATAACCTATTTCAATACATTTCTACCTATCTCCTCTTTCTATAACCTATTTCAATACACTTCTACCTATCTCCTCTTTCTATAACCTATTTCAATACATTTCTACCTATCTCCTCTTTCTATAGAACCTATTTCAATACATTTCTACCTATCTCCTCTTTCTATAACCTATTTCAATACACTTCTGTTCTACCTATCTCCTCTTTCTATAACCTATTTCAATACATTTCTACCTATCTCCTCTTTCTATAGAACCTATTTCAATACATTTCTACCTATCTCCTCTTTCTATAACCTATTTCAATACACTTCTGTTCTACCTATCTCCTCTTTCTATAACCTATTTCAATACACTTCTACCTACCTCCTCTTTCTATGACCTATTTCAATACATTTCTACCTATCTCCTCTTTCTATAACCTATTTCAATACACTTCTACCTACCTCCTCTTTCTATAACCTATTTCAATACACTTCTACCTACCTCCTCTTTCTATGACCTATTTCAATACATTTCTACCTATCTCCTCTTTCTATAACGTATTTCAATACACTTCTACCTACCTCTTCTTTCTATAACCTACTGCAATGAATTTCTGACTATCTCCTCTCTCCATGCGTTTTTGTCGATCTCCTCCTTCTAATACCTATTTCCATACGTTTCTGGGAAGCGAAACTACAACGAAAAGAGATACAGAAGACAAACTTACAGCATAAACATCCCACCTGGAACAGTCTGAAAAATAAGTTACCATCACTCAAGACATTGAGAGCCGACACAGCGTTACACAAAGACACACACAAAATTACAAAACCCAATATTCACATTAGACTGACCGTGATGTGGTGAAGAGGAATGGAACACATGTCCATCAGCCAGGATCCGACCATCAGGACCAAAGTGATAATCCAGATGTTGTTTGGCCCGTGTTGTCATCACCAGGCTCTTTGAAGTCGTCGTTGGCGATGTGGTAGTGGTGGTAGTGGTAGTGGATGTGGTAGTAGTTGTGAAGACTTCTGCCAAACAGAATCAGAAAACGTTAAAAAAAAGCACACACAGCACAATGGCACTGTACTTGGACTAGACAAACATATTAGGGAAGAAAATAAACTATGAGTCACATACAGGAAAAAGTCAAAATATGGGGAAAAAACAAGACAAAGGATTGCAGAAATACACACACGCACCCCATCCCTCCCCCTTTACACACATAGGCTCAAATAGTTAACTGCACAAATAAATGCGCGCGCGCATAACACACACACACACACACACACACACACACACACACACACACACACACACACACACACACACACACACACACACACACGCACGCACACACTACCAAACACTCTCAAGCACACACAACATAAACATACACACACACACACTAACAAACACACACACACACACACACAAACTCACATACCACAACCAAATTCACATCCACAAAGACTGCCACACATACACACACACACACACTCTCACAAATACCCAACACACACACACAAACACACCATAAACCACACCCACAAACACTTAAACACACCGACACCCACAAACACACCAACAAACATCCCCAAACATGTCCACACACACGCCGATGACCACACACATACCGACAAACACACACACACAAACACCCGTACCCCTAAACACACAAATAAATTCACACACACACACAAGTGAACACACACACACCAGGCACTCACTCACTCTTAAAGGAGGCAACAGACCATAACCTACACACCCTGACCTGTCCCATTTGTTTCCCCTGGCCTCTCAACATCAAAACAAATAAGAGTAATAGAGGGTGGGGGACACACACACTCATGCAGACACGAACGCGCACACACGCACACAATGTACACACAAACAGAAATATAGGAGTGTTTTTAAAATCTAAAAATGGATCTTTGGAGATTAAAAAATTATGGCTGTTTACTCTGGTTCTAATCTAAATAAAACTACACATTCACTGATATGTTGATTATAAATTACAGATGAGCCATAACTGATATCGTATATTGTCAATGTGTACTTTTCACATCGAGTGTACTAGGGTGCCAAAAATGCTGGTCTTGTTAATTAAGAGTATTCCAAAATTCTGCTTTTTCTGAAAGAAACCAAAACAAAACAAAAAATTGGTCTCAAAAAATAGAAAAATTACAGACGATGAGAACATTATTTCTTAAAAACTGTGTCACAGTGACATTTTCAAAAATCAAATTTTGATGTCTGTCAGAATGTTGTGATCGATGTAATGACAGAAATGTAGGCATAAAGTTTACAATGACTGCTCCCTTTTTTCTGATAGAAAACACTGCCTAAGTTATTTCTCTTCCTCTTTCAACCATTGCATGCAACAATGCAGTGCTGTGAAACATCTGTTAAGTATTTTGGCTTGTGTCATCTGGTAAGAGCAGGGGATCTTTTTCAGTGCCTTAGTGGTGTAACACCAGTTTTGGGGGGCAGTAAGAGACTTGGGAAAATCCAGACTGTAAGTTCACAGGAACCTGTCTTGGAATCAAACTTCATTTAGACCTAACACTTTTTTTTTTTTTTTTGTCTCTTTTTTTTTTTTGGGGGGGGGGTCATACTGGAAGGAGCAACAATTTTTCAAACTGCTTTTTATCACTGGTGTTGACAGTCATTCATATAAAGCTGATATTCATTACACCTGGGATAGGACTGTCACACCACAGACAGAATTACTGTATTTCCAACATATAACACTTTTGTATGTGTTCATTTCTATATACTTTAACTGATGAATGGAATGAAACAAAATCATGCTCTGAAGGGAACTGAAACTATTTCACAGTAATATTAACTGGTACCACTTCATCTGAACCTGAAGATATGATGGATCAAGATTTCTGTTTTCAAATTCAAGCCTAATGGATTCTAATTTCTACTATCACCAGCTCTGCTATGTATTCTGATGAGTGCAAATCAGGGACATATTTGGATGCACAAGAAATAGGAAGTAATGACAATAAAGACGGGTGTGTACATGGTCATTCGACAGGTCTATACTTTGGCAAGTGCACAGCAAGCACATTTATCTTTTAGCCTACCCCAAAACTGGAAATCATATTTATACATGTGCACAGCAAGCACATTTATCTTTTACCCTACCCCAAAACTGGAAATCATATTTATACATATGCACAGCAAACACATTTATCTTTTACCCTACCCCAAAACTGGAAATCATATTTATACATATGCACAGCAAGCACATTTATCTTTTACCCTACCCCAAAACTGGAAATCATATTTATACATGTGCACAGCAAGTACATTTATCTTTTACCCTACCCCAAAACTGGAAATCATATTTATACATGTGCACAGCAAACACATATACAAACACATACACGTACAACAATACACAAAAAGACACACACACACACACACAGACTGACCATAAAGCACCATCTCTCTCTGGTCCTGACCCAGGTAGTTACTGCCCACACACAGGTATCACACAAACACACACACACACACACACACACACACACACACACACACACATACACGAAACACACACACACGAAACACACACACACACACACACACACACATACACACACACACACACACACAAACACACACACACACATACACGAAACACACACACACACGAAACACACACACACACACGAAACACACACACACACACACACACACGAAACACACACACACACATACACATACACACACACACACACACACACACACACACACACACACACACACAGACTGACCATAAAGCACCATCTCTCTCTGGTCCTGACCCAGATAGTTACTGCCCACACACAGGTACTGTCCGTAGTCCGTCTTGTCCAGCTTCTTCACCCTCAGGCTGAGAGTGATGGCGTCCGTCAGATCCTCACGGAAGATGTAGATGTCGTATTTGTCTGACTTCCTCAAGGCCTTGCCGTCACGCCGCCATTCCGTCACAGCTTGCGGCCTGGCCGATATGACGCAATCCAAGATGGTTTCCTTGCCCATGATCTGACCAATCCGCTTGGTAGGCAGGTGGACTTCCGGTGGATCTGTGGAAAACACAGATGATAATTGTACCCACAGAACAATCATACAATAACTGGATCCATACAAGACCTGCCAGCACATGGGGTTTGGCACAGGCAAAGGGTGTCTGCCAGATAACTGCTGGCATACCTGATTTGAGTGCACATGGAATTATCCGACTGTGATGTTATTGTTATGTTGTTGTTGTTAAGGTTGTTATTGTTATTGTTGTTCAAAGCCCAGCCAACTGCGCAGAGCCACATCAGGGCTATAGTATATAACCTTCTAAAATGTACACCATACCTCATTGGAGAAAAAATAAAGAACACCCGGAAAAGAAAATTAAGTACATATATCAATGCATTCACACACATAATCTAAGGATACGCCCCTGGCACTGACCACTACCTCCAATTCATCACCAGGAGATATAAAAAACAAACCTGAATGCTAATGTAAACATAACTAAAGACATTAAACATATAACGGGGTCTAAATTACCTAAAACTGCTTCTGCTCATCACATTTCCTCAGACCCTTCTCTACAGGAACAAAATGAAAAGACCAGTCAAATTTCCAGTCTCCCACCTCATGGATCTTCAGCTATGGGCTGGATGCAAATTGTACAGTACTTGGAAAAGAGGTAGGCACCACAAAGTTTGCACTTTGCCAACAGAAAGGACTATGGTTAAACCCAGGGTTAATGGAGCTGGTCAGCCCTGTCAGGACAGTCCATCTACAAGAGGGACAACGTTGATTTTAAAACCCTTGGAGTGTTCCAGCCTTGGGTAAATATCATCACACCTCACAGGTAAGTTCCTGAGTCAGGTGACGGACACTCTGAACAACAAAGCTGTACCTGCTGAGGTTGTTCTACATGTGGCAATCACCATACCTGCAGAACTGCAAGCATCAGAAGGCGAGAGAGTGAGAAAAGGATGATTGCACACCCCCTCCACACTAAAACTCCCCTGCTGGTCCGGCAGGCTGGAACAACAAGGCTTTCAATTAACAGCTGTGACAAAAGACTGTGGCGATGGAGACATGGTCATGATGGTGACACGGACAGGCAGAGGAAGCAGCTGTCTGTATCATAGGACTCTGCAGGTAGGTGGTTGTGGACTGATGGTCGTCCATTGTAAATCTGTGGCAGATGTGATGTTTGCAATCTCCCACAGCGGCAGAGCAGCCATTTCCAGGGACACTTCTGCTCTCCCCAAAGGGGAAACAAAGAGGAAGACAAAGCCTGCCTCATACTCATAGGTACCTGGCAGACAGCCTACACTGACTGACTATCCAATTCTGCCATCCACACAGTGAAAACAAGGAACAAAAGAAAGAAAACAGTTCTAAACTTTGAAGCATGGAATGTCCAAAGCCTACATTACAATGACATACCAGGTGGCGTAAACCTCTCATCACCAGAATATATATATAGACAGCTTTAAGACTGACACAACTGTCACAAGGAGACGACACAATCTATTGGACTGGAGTTTTGAGACTGTTCAAGATTGTTTCATCAAACTGAGACAATTCCATATGCATTCCACCCAAATCTGCCAGCACTTATCTGGCTGACTCCCTGAACCAGCGCAAAACACTGTCCAGTGGTAAGGTCTTGTAATGTGGAATCCTGAAGAGGGTTCTATGAAACACAATGTAGACACCACCAGAATGATGGAAACATCATGATGGGCACCAGGGCAGTGAACAGGGCAGTTTTTAATGTTGTGGGCTGGGACTGAAATTGATGTATCAGAGCTTAACAACACGGCTCTATCAAAAGAAAACCCATAATATATGATCAAAGAATTCGCGATGTTGGATTCGACATGGGTACCAAGCTCACAAAGACACTGGAAAACTTACCCTGTGGTATGGATGATTGCTTGATGACTTTGCATCTTCAACTCACAGAAGACAGCTCCGCTATAGTCATCATTACTAACTCATCATGGATAACAACTGTAGACAATATCAAAGAAGCCTTCTATGAAGACCTCAACCATTTCACTGCCAGTCAACCACAAAGACAAGCTCATCATTCTTGGAGACTTCAATGCTCATAGTCATATGTGTGAGTGGACTACTGCACTTGGCCAACCTTCCTTGGATGCTATGGCATAAAAAAGTACAAATCTAATGGAGAAGGAAGAGGTCTGTTGAGACTTTAAAGATGTTATGATAATAACCAGTCATCATGGTGTAGTGGTTAGAGCAATGGACAACCGACTGGAAGGTTTTGGGTTTGAACCCCCATCAGACCATTTAAAAATCACTGTGGGATTTTTCAGCTCCAACAAACTCCTACCCAGAGCTGAACATGCTCAATGTAAGATTGGGACCGCATAGCCATGTCTCATCCACTTCACAAATGTGTCACTGATTGAGGATGTTGCTCAAATCTTCTGACCAACACTGCAAGTGTCTTATCTCTCAGGCCTGGTTCATGCCAGGATATGTCTTGACAGTAAGCGTAGAGTACAGCCCTGTCACACAATCTCAATACTTGATGGAACTCCATAGCATCATGATTATCCTCCTCATCATCATCATTGCTTTGTACAACTGTGCCAGCTTCTGTGGCCATTAAGGTGGCGTGGAAAATTGGACCAAAAACAAAAAAACAAAACAAAACAAGCGAACACAAAGGAAATCTCCCTAAGTGCGATGATCCTAAAAAAAATAAGTTTTTAAAAAAAAAAAAGATGCTATGATCATTCACATTTACTAGAGGGAAAACGGTAAAACCTTATGCAATAATCATCATAGGATGTCCTCCCCATATCCTACCCTCTTACCCAGTCTCACCGTCTTACCCAGTCCTACCATGGTACCCAGTCCCTTTGTCTTACCCAGTCCCACTGCCTTACCCAACCTGTCTTACCCAATCCCATCGTCTTACCCAATCCTACTGTCTTACCCAGTCCCCTCGTCTTACCCAGTTCCACTGTCTTACCCCACCGTCTTACCCAGTCCCATCGTCTTACCCAGTCCCACCGTCTTACCCAGCCCCACCGTCTTACCCAGTCCCACCGTCTTACCCAGTCCCATCGTCTTACCCAGTCCCCTCATCTTACCCAGTCCCCTCGTCTTACCCAGTCCGTTTTACCCAGTCCCACCGTCTTACCCAGTCCCAAAGTCTTACCCAGTCCCAAAGTCTTACCCAGTCCCAAAGTCTTAGTCTTACCCAGTCCCCTCGTCTTACCCAGTCCCACCATCTTACCCAGTCCCAAAGTCTTAGTCTTACCCAGTCCCCTCGTCTTACCCAGTCCCACCATCTTACCCAGTCCCACCGTCTTAGTCTTACCCAGTCCCCTCGTCTTACCCAGTCCCACTGTCTTACCCAGTCCCACCATCTTACCCAGTCCCAGTCTTACCCAGTGATAAGTCCCACTGTCTTACCCAGTCCCACTGTCTTACCCAGTCCCACCATCTTACCCAGTTGACTCCCACGCCCATCACATGTTAGTCATTTGTTAACACAGCGAGAGTACAGCGGTTCTATCTCTGATTGCACCTTTCTGTCGTCTGATTATAACGCAAAGTCAACTTGACCCTGTTGACTCCTGCACCCTGTCCACCAGCATCCTGCACTGTCAATCATGCTAGCAAAGGAAAATCTTAACTCTCTGACTCCCTCACCCTATCCACCAGCTTCTTCCCGGAAGCTGTTGGACAGGATGAGGCAGTCAAAAAATTAAGGTTTTGCAGAGGGTGGATAGGGTACAGGAGTCAAACGTTCAGCGGTGAGAGAGCCAGACAAAAAGAGCAAATAAGGACAGACAGAGATAATGATAATGATGGGGGGTTTTTTCCCAACAGCAGAAGTTATTAGCTAAAAGTCATTTTATCTGACTTGCCTGTGCATATATGCTGGGTGTTTTCACGTTTCCATATGCCAGCCTCTGGCATGGCTTACAGTATATCTAATGATCATATACACACAATATAGCTTCAAGCACTAGCAGGTCAGCACACATGCTGACCTGGCAGATTAGGAAAATCCCCCAAGTTTTATCAACCAGACAGAGGTGCCTGGGGACTTGAATACAGGATCTTCTGACTGAAGTCTGACATTTACCATTCAACTACTGTGCCCCTGAGAGAGAGAGAGAGAGAGAGAGAGAGAGAGAGAGAGAGAGAGAGAGAGAGAAGAGACAGACAGAGGCAGAGAGAGAGAGACAAAGAGCAAGAGGAGAGACAGAGAGAAACAGAGAGACAGCCAGAGACAGACAGAGAGACAGACACAGATAAAAAGACAAAGAGAGTGACAGACCAACAGACAGTGACACAGACAAACATGCATACATACACACGACAAACATGCATACATACATACAGAGTCAACAAGAAGAACATGACTTACAATCAACAATCACACGGATGGCCTTGGTGACGGCAGGAGGAACCCCGTTATCAGCATAACACTCGTAGATATCGTCACAGCTCCTGGAGACGTTGTAGATGACCAGGATGGGGCCTTCTGATCCCACACCTGGTGACAAATGTAATCATCATCATCACTGCCATCACCTTCATCATCATCATCATCACCAATCATCATATCATTACCATCATTATCAACATGACTTGTCAACACACTTTTTGATGTTGTAGATAACCATTAACCAGTATGGGGCCTTCTGATCCCACACCTGGTGACAAATGTAATCATCATCATCATCATCATCATCACCACTGCCATCACCTTCATCATCATCATCATTACCAATAATCACATCATTACCATCATTATCAACATAAGACTTGTCAACACACTTTTTGATGTTGTAGATAACCATTAACCAGTATGGGACCTTCTGAGCCAACACCTGGTGACATAACGTCACTGTCATCACCATTAGCGTCATCATCACCATCTTTACCATCATCATCATTATCAACGGGTGAATATCATCACAGCTTCTTGATACATTGGAGATAACCACTAACCAGTATGGAACCTTCTGACCCAACATCTGGTGACATATTACCACTATAATCATCATCACCACCATCGCATCACTGCCATCGTCATCACTGTAAACGTAACACTCATGAATATCCACACAACTTCTTGATATTGTGTGGATAACTAGTAGTAGTATGGGACCTTCTGATCTGGCACCTAGCAAGATAATTATCATCATCACCATCACCACCACCACTACCACCATCATCATCATCATTTGTCAACACAGACGACCAGTATGGGACCTTGTCATTTTAAAACCAGTTGAAGTTATTATCATCAATGTTAAAAGCCCAGCTGACTGCTCAGAGCCATATCAAAGCTATAATTATCTTTAAAAAAAGAGTACAGACATCAGTGATCCTGGAAAATAAACACCTGGAAAAGAAAATACACATGGCATTCATGCAAACAATCTAAGAATATATGTCCTTGGTTTTGCATTCAACCCAATTTATCACCGTGGAGTGGGGTGGGGGTGGGGGTAAAAAAAAAAGGAAACCTGAATACAAGCACACAGGCACACACAAAGTACACAGTTCATAGAAAGTTACATACATAGAAACTGGCCTGTAGTACCTAACACTGTCATTAAGGAGTTCACCTTTCCTAAGAGAGTACTAAAAATTCAATCAAAATATGTCCCCAATTATCAATCCTAACAGACATAAACTGATAAAGCATGCAAGGCTTTATGGAAAACATACTGGTAAGTGGATCAGCAAGACAGAAAATGAATGTGAGACTGAGAGAGACTGAGAGAGACTGAGAGAGAGAGAGTGAGAGTGGAGAGAGAGAGAGAGAAAGAGAGAGAGAGAGAGAGAGAGAGAGAGAGAGAGAGAGAGAGAGAGAGCAGGCTGGGTAAGAGGAGAAGACAGTTTCCTCTGAAAATTGGCCGGGGTCCAGGGGCAACGTCCCTGTTGGTGGTCTGGGGGGCTTTCTTTGCCCCCCAGAAGCTGAAGAATTTCTGTAGTTTTGAGGCATTATGGATGCATTTCCTGATGGCAAATACAATAATTCAGTAATATTTCCTCTGAAAAAAAATTTTTCCCTCTGAAAGTAGGAGTTCATCCGCTGAAATCAGTGGATCCGCTGAGAGTTACCCAGCTTGGAGAGAGAGAGAGAGAGAGAGAGAGAGGGAGAGAGAGAGAGATGACAAAGCAAAGGAGCAAGACAGACAAGGTGAAATTCACAGGAAGTGGGGACACTATACAGTATACTTAAACCGCCAGCATTCCCACAAGGGGTGAAATATGAGTAGTGTCATTATTCTTCTCATCATCATGGTTGTCATAATTATCTTATCAAAATCATCACTATCACAGTATCAGTATCACCATTACCAACAATACTGACCTTACACCAGCACACACACACACAGAGTCGCAAAGTGAACACTTCTCCACCAATGTGTACCCGCACTTCAAGAGTTTACTACTGATCATGATTCATATGGCATTGTGTTATCATTCTTGTACATTGTTTATGACTACAGGTATAAATGTAGGCTATGTCTTGATGGTTGAATTCTGTATGTATTCGTTTGTGTGTGTGTGTGTCTGTCTGTGTGTAAATGTGTGTGTGTATGTGTGTGTGTGTGTGTGTGTGTGTGTGTGTCTGTGTGTGTGTGTCTGTCTGTGTGTAAATGTGTATGTCTACAGTGTGTGTGTGTGTGTGTGTAAATGTGTGTGTGTGTGTGTGTGTGTGTGTGTGTGTGTGTGTGTACAGTGTGTGAGTGTATGTGTGTGTGTGTGTCTCTGTGTCAGTGTGTCTGTGTGTGTGTGTCTGTGTGTGTGTGTGTCTGTGTGTGTGTGTCTGTGTGTGTGTCTGTGTGTGTGTGTGTGTGTGTGTGTGTGTGTGTGTGTGTGTGTGTGTGTGTGTGTGTGTGTGTGTGTGTGTGTGTTACTCTGTGTATAATATGTCACATGTGTATACATGCAAGATATCCACGCTTCTTTACGAATTACACTCTGTTTCTTGTAAATGTGTTATCTTCAATAAGTTCAAATGAGTTTGGAAAATAGCAATGTATAAGATTAAGAATGATTTAATTATATTATTATTATTATTATCATCATTATAAGTAATATAACCTTTTTCTTTCCTATAATCATTGCAACCATTATTGTTATTGCTGTAGTGTTAGTGTTAATAACATTATTAATATTCTTATCATTATCATTATCATTATGAGGAGGCAGTTCAGTTAGAATCTCCCATACAATCAAACTACAGAAAATCATGTTCATGGCCTCTCCATATCAATTATCAAGGGTGAGGATCATGCATCCTTCAGCTGTTATTATCTTCCTTTCATTGTTTACCTGGAATTATTATGAATACATAGGCGCTAGGCCTACACATAATAAGTGTGTGTAGAGTATCCACATTGAGGTTCAGAAATTTCTTTGATTATTTTGCATACATGTACTGATGTAAACACGTCCCAGCTTGGTGTGTTTTTTTGGCTTCAGTAAGAATTTTTTTAAAGTAGGCCTAAGTGTGCTTTAGTTCGGAACTGAAAATATGCATATTGTTGCCAAAGTCCAGAACATCCAGTTTTCCAAAATAAAGTTTCACATTTTGTCACAAACTAGTCCAAGGTGTTTCTGATCAGTTCTCATTACCTAATTCTGATAGAATGAATTTTCTATGATTTAACCTTTTCGCGACATGACGCGAGAATAGTCGCTACACCTGCCTATGCCATAAGGACACGTAGCGAGCCCGCTCGCGACGGCCAAAAGGTCGCTGTGGACACGTAGCGAGAATGTTCGCGACGCCTGTTCTAAAATTAAATACGTCTGTACGTCACTGTAAATTCCCTCAAAACGTGTCGAAACTACACAAAGAAACTCTACTGCATCATACGATGCCATGTTGTCGGCTTAACAGGGGCAATTTCATTGTTTAATTTGTGTTGAAAGCAACCAACCCCAACCCTTTGTCTCTTCGTGTTACCTGCGTCGTTCTCTCTGCTGTGTAAACATGGCTAAACGGACAACCTTCACGGCCGCCGAAGTAGCAGACTTGAATATAAGTTGTTACTAATTATAATGTTAGTGTGGCTTTTTCAGTGTATCAAGTGCAGTGGTTGTGGCTTTATCAGTGTATCAAGTGTAGTGGTTGTGGCTTTTTAAGTGTTTCAGGTGTAGTGGTTGTGGCTTTTTCGGTGTATCGAGTGCAGTGGTTGTGGCTTTATCAGTGTATCAAGTGTAGTGGTTGTGGCTTTAACAGTGTATCAAGTGTAGTGGTTGTGGCTTTTTAAGTGTTTCAGGTGTAGTGGTTGTGGCTTTTTCAGTGTATCAAGTGCAGTGGTTGTGGCTTTATCAGTGTATCAAGTGTAGTGGTTGTGGCTTTTTAAGTGTTTCAGGTGTAGTGGTTGTGGCTTTATCAGTGTATCAAGTGTAGTGGTTGTGGCTTTTTAAGTGTTTCAGGTGTAGTGGTTGTGGCTTTTTAAGTGTTTCAGGTGTAGTGGTTGTGGCTTTTTAAGTGTTTCAGGTGTAGTGGTTGTGGCTTTATCAGTGTATCAAGTGTAGTGGTTGTGGCTTTTTAAGTGTATCAAGTGTAGTGGTTGTGGCTTTTTCAGTGTTTCAGGTGTAGTGGTTGTGGCTTTTTAAGTGTTTCAGGTGTAGTGGTTGTGGCTTTATCAGTGTATCAAGTGTAGTGGTTGTGGCTTTATCAGTATATCAAGTGTAGTGGTTGTGGCTTTTTAAGTGTTTCAGGTGTAGTGGTTGTGGCTTTATCAGTGTATCAAGTGAAGTGGTTGTGGCTTTTTCAGTGTATCAAGTGTAGTGGTTGTGGCTTTATCAGTGTATCAAGTGTAGTGGTTGTGGCTTTTTCAGTGTTTCAGGTGTAGTGGTTGTGGCTTTTTCAGTGTATCAAGTGTAGTGGTTGTGGCTTTATCAGTGTATCAAGTGTAGTGGTTGTGGCTTTTTAAGTGTTTCAGGTGTAGTGGTTGTGGCTTTATCAGTGTATCAAGTGTAGTGGTTGTGGCTTTATCAGTGTTTCAGGTGTAGTGGTTGTGGCTTTTTAAGTGTTTCAGGTGTAGTGGTTGTGGCTTTATCAGTGTATCAAGTGTAGTGGTTGTGGCTTTATCAGTGTATCAAGTGTAGTGGTTGTGGCTTTATCAGTGTATCAAGTGTAGTGGTTGTGGCTTTATCAGTGTATCAAGTGTAGTGGTTGTGGCTTTATCAGTGTATCAAGTGTAGTGGTTGTGGCTTTTTAAGTGTTTCAGGTGTAGTGGTTGTGGCTTTTTCAGTGTTTCAGGTGTAGTGGTTGTGGCTTTATCAGTGTATCAAGTGTAGTGGTTGTGGCTTTTTCAGTGTATCAAGTGTAGTGGTTGTGGCTTTTTCAGTGTTTCAGGTGTAGTGGTTGTGGCTTTTTAAGTGTTTCAGGTGTAGTGGTTGTGGCTTTATCAGTGTATCAAGTGTAGTGGTTGTGGCTTTTTAAGTGTTTCAGGTGTAGTGGTTGTGGCTTTATCAGTGTATCAAGTGTAGTGGTTGTGGCTTTATCAGTGTATCAAGTGTAGTGGTTGTGGCTTTATCAGTGTATCAAGTGTAGTG
>JAPXFY010000016.1:3054598-3077098 GCA_030674185.1 Monoplex corrugatus
TATCTTAATTTTAGTATTCAACATGTATTTTCCTTAAACTGTACTTGTTACTGTAAACAAATGTCATGTGTATAGAATAGCAACGGCAAGTTTGAAAAATAGCTTCTAGCCAGTAACTTTTACCGTTGGAAAATAAAGCATCATTGTCATTGTCTCTCTCTCTGTCTCTCTCTCTGTCTCTCTCTCTCTCTCTCTCTCACACACACACACACACACACACACACATAGACACACACACACACACACACACATACACGCACACACACACACACATACACACACACACACATACACACACACACACACACACACACACACACACACACACACACACACACACACACACACACACACACACACACAACACAACACAACACACACAACACACACACACACACACACACACACACACACACACACACACACACACACAACACACACACAGAGACTTACCTTGCACGACCAACGTGACCTTTTTAATTTGTGTGGGTTTGGTGTTCATACGACATCCATACACACCGCTGTCGTTCAGACGGACAAATCTGATCAACAGGTTCCACTCCTGGACATAGGGACGTTCTACACTCACACGTGGATCGTCAATCACACGACGGTCGTTGTGACTTAACAGGATCTTGCGGGGATTCACCCAGATCACCTGAAAACAGACAAATCCATAAGTATTTCAAGCTCAAGTGGGGATCGTTTGTGCCTTGACAGAATTGCATTTGGATTCCATTATCTACGTTTAAAAAAACACGAAATTTCTAGTAAAACATCGTCCACACAGGTGCGCACACACAGAATGCCATCAGTTCACAAAATATACTCATTCTATTTTTGACTTTGTCGCCACGCTTGTTGTGTATGTTATGTTCATGTCTTCTTGGGGGTTCCACAGATCACAGATCATGTCTATGTGGCCCACTGTTGAGTACACCATGGTACTGTTACCAAAAATTGATCATCAGACCTACAGTTATCTGCTGTGATTACGTTTGCGTTATGATTTTGGCTGTTGGTGTGGTGATCAACTGATGATGTGGCTTCTTGCAATTTTGTGGGTGGTTTTGTCTTACATTATTAAAGAAATGGTTATGTAATATACTTGTGTTTCCACAAGAAAGAATCAGGATTTGTAGTTCTACAATAATCGTTACAGAACTAATAATAATTGTGCTCCTGAAGCATGCTTTTGGGACTGCAACAGAAGGTGTGTACCTACGCACCAGATCCGACGGGTGACTCTTTAATTAATCTCCCCAGTCTGAAAGCGAAGACAAAGGTGCGCGAGGCCTTTGTCAGAGACCTGCTTTTCGCCGATGACGTTGCTATTAACTCACACACTGAGCAATAACTCAAGTGGCTTATAGAAAGATTTTCCCAAGCCTTCAAATACTTTGGTCTGACCATCGGCCTGAAAAAGATGATGGTGCTGAGCCAAGACATGGACACTCCACCTGTCATCACCATGGACTGTTATGATCTTGATGTCGTCCACCAGTTCACATACGTTGGGTCCACCATCAGCAACAACTTGTCCATCTATGTCGAGATCAACAAGCACATTGGCATGGCTACAGCAACCTCAGGCCGACTTACCGCTCGTGTCTGGGACAACCCAAAGCTGACAACTCCAAGCAAGAGGGCAGTGTGCAACACCTGAATCATCAGCACTCTACTGCACGGCAGTGAAACATGGACAGCATCTGCCAAACAAGAGTGAAAGCTGAACAGCGGCTCTCGCCGCGTCCTCGGCATCAGGTAGAAAAACAAAATACCAAACACCCAAGTCCTATCTTGCGCTGGTCTACCCACCATGCACACACTACTCAAACAACGCAGGCTGCGCTGGCTTGGCCGAGTGCGTTGGATGGAGGATGGGCGTATCCCAAAGGATATGCTTTCCGGTACCCATTGAAAGTTGGGTAGAGTGAAGCCTGAAGTCAGGTATCCACTGACAGCTGGGTAGACCATAGACCAAAGTCAGGTACCCACTGACAGCTGGGTAGACCATAGACCAAAGTCAGGTACCCACTGACAGCTGGGTAGACCATAGACCAAAGTCAGGTACCCACTGACAGTTGGGTAGACCATAGACCAAAGTCAGGTACCCACTGACAGCTGGGTAGACCACAGACCAAAGTCAGGTACCCACTGACAGCTGGGTAGACCATAGACCAAAGTCAGGTACCCACTGACAGCTGGGTAGATCATAGACCAAAGTCAGGTACCCACTGACAGTTGGGTAGATCATAGACCAAAGTCAGGTACCCACTGACAGCTGGGTAGACCATAGACCAAAGTCAGGTACCCACTGACAGCTGGGTAGACCACAGACCAAAGTCAGGTACCCACTGACAGCTGGGTACACCACAGACCAAAGTCAGGTACCCACTGACAGCTGGGTAGACCACAGACCAAAGTCAGGTACCCACTGACATCTGGGTAGACCATAGACCAAAGTCAGGTACCCACTGACAGCTGGGTAGACTACAGACCAAAGTCAGGTACCCACTGACAGCTGGGTAGACCACAGACCAAAGTCAGGTACCCACTGACAGCTGGGTAGACCATAGACCAAAGTCAGGTACCCACTGACAACTAGGTAGACCACAGACCAAAGTCAGGTACCCACTGACAGCTGGGTAGACTACAGACCAAAGTCAGGTACCCACTGACAGCTGGGTAGACCATAGACCAAAGTCAGATACCCACTGACAGCTGGGTAGACCATAGACCAAAGTCAGGTACCCACAAACACTTGGGTAGACCATAGACCAAAGTCAGATACCCACTGACAACTAGGTAGACCACAGACCAAAGTCAGGTACCCACTGACAGCTGGGTAGACTACAGACCAAAGTCAGGTACCCACTGACAGCTGGGTAGACCATAGACCAAAGTCAGATACCCACTGACAGCTGGGTAGACCACAGACCAAAGTCAGGTACCCACTGACAGCTGGGTAGACCACAGACCAAAGTCAGATACCCACTGACAGCTGGGTAGACCACAGACCAAAGTCAGGTACCCACTGACAGCTGGGTAGACTACAGACCAAAGTCAGGTACCCACTGACAGCTGGGTAGACCACAGACCAAAGTCAGATACCCACTGACAGCTGGGTAGACCATAGACCAAAGTCAGGTACCCATTGACAGCTGGGTAGACCATAGACCAAAGTCAGATACCCACTGACACTTGGGTAGACCAGACCAAAGTCAGGTACCCACTGACACTTGGGTAGACCGGAGCCTAAAGTCAGGTACCCACTGACAGCTAGGTCGTCTTTAGGCCCAAATCAAGTACCCATTGACAGTTTGGTCATCTTTCGGCCAAAGTCAGGTACCCATTCATAGCCAGGCAGAATGGAAGCCACAAGCACAAAGTTTCGCTCTAGCATAATTGGCACACGTGGCAAACTGGTGCACGGCACTTTGGAAGGCAAGTGCTCTATCTCTACACCAACCACCCGTCTCTAGTGAGACAGACAGAGACAAACAGACACACAGACCGACAGAGACAGACAGACACACAGACCGACAGACACACAGACCGACAGAGACAGACAGACACACAGACCGACAGACACAGACCGACAGAGATAGACTGACACACAGACCGACAGAGACAGACAGACACACAGACCGACAGAGACAGACAGACACACAGACCGACAGAGACAGACAGACACACAGACCGACAGAGACAGACAGACACACAGACCGACAGAGACAGACAGACACACAGATCGACAGAGACAGACAGACCGACAGAGACAGACAGACACACAGACCGACAGAGACAGACAAACACACAGACCGAAAGAGACAGACACACAGACCGACAGAGACAGACAGACACACAGACCGACAGAGACACAGAGACAGACACAGAGAGACAGGGCATTACACTATTCTTTCTTTCTTCCTTCTCCCTTAACCCCTTTATGAATCCTTTGGGGAACTGCACTAACGAACTGTTCTTCACATTCCTCCAGCTATGTCGGTTGTGTGTGCCAGCCTTAACCCTTTGACTCCCTCACCCTGCCCACCGGCTTCCTGCAGGAAGGGTCACGGAGTCAAAGGGTTAGGTTTTTGCTTTGCTAACATGGTTGACAATGCATGATGCTGGTGGATAGGATGCGGGAAGTCAAAGGGTTAAAGATACAGAAAGGCTCTTACCGAGTAAGGTCCCAGGAACTCCACAGAACAGGGCAGAACAGCGTGGTTCCCTGCCGTTACCGTCACTTGTTCTGGTGTCGTGTTCAGCCGTGGTTCTGTCACACTGTCTGTCACTGCCAACACACATTATCATCATCATCATTATCATCGTCATCGTTGTCATCATCATGGTTCTGTCACACTGTCTGTCATTGCCAACACACACATTGTCATCATTATTATCATCATCATCGTCGTCGTCGTCGTCATCATCATCGTTATCATCATCATACTAGGACCAGCACCACGAGGGCTGCAGTCAGAGGTACCAGACCTGCAGGCGCCTTCCATCAAACCATGGTACCACGCAATATAACATAGATGTGTACACGGTCATCTACATCAGACCAGAATGGCACTGACCCATGGAGGTCCCTTCAGGGTGGAGCTGTATCCGATCCTGGCACTCAATAGTAGGCACTATCAGCTACTGAAGGTACCACCCATCCACCACCCATCCACTCCGCCCATGTTGACACGACAAGAAGTGTGCGAGGAAAACCACAACTTCTCTGATCATTATTAAACTCTATGGCGGCTGGCAGGAACAAACCAACCAACCACACACGCACTCACGCACGCATGCATGTGCACGCACGCAACACAAAAGCACACTTCGGTGTATATCTCCCACTCTTATTATTCGTGTATATTTCCCCTCTCTCTCTCTCTCTCTCTCTCTTCTCTCTCTCTCTCTCTCTCTCTCTCTCTCTCTCTCTCTCTCTCTCTCTCTCTCTCTCTGTGTGTGTGTGTGTGTGGTGTGTGTGTGTGTGTGAACATTTCCAATTCTTCTTTTTCGTGTATATGTCTCATTCTTGTTTCCTGTATTTGCCATTCTTCTTTTTTTCTGTACATTTCCCATTCTTCTTTTTGTCCTTTTATTTTTCCCATTTTTCTTCATTTTCATCTTTTCCTTTTTATCCTTTTACGTCCTAATTCAATTGATGAAGACATTCAGACACATTCTGTACAAAGAACAGGACACAGGGGAGATACTGTCAACGCCAGACACACCAAGACAATCTGACTTGACAGGAAAACACAGACACACACAGCCATAAACCAGCACTTTAGCAGATTATTGTTTCAACATCCGGGATTTTGCTGGGCCCCATAAGCCGGAAATGAAGACAAATGGCGACCTTGTGGGATATACTGGATGAAAAAAAAAAAAAAAAAAAAAAAAAAAACACTGCTTTTCTCAGCCGCTGAGATTTTGCGGCGTTTGCAGCACGAAACGGCAAGTTGTTTCATGGCGATCGTAGAGTAACACAAAAGGCAGAATAGCTGGCAACAAGTGCGATCAAAATGTGGACTCATCATCATCATCATCAGGTGCCCTGCCGCATGGCGTTGGCTACCATGGACTTCCAACCATCTCTATCTCTCGTTGCCCCCAGCATCTCCCCCACCCTCCTCATCCCCAGCCACTCTGCAAGTCCGTCCAGCATTATCTCCCTGGGTCTACCTGGTGCTCTCTTTCCCTCCAGCTTTCCCGTTGTGACCAGGTGCTCCAAATCCCCCTTCCTCATAAAATGGCCTATAAATGTTGCTTTTCTTTTCTAATCTTCCTTACGAGTGATCTACTTGTGTCTGCCTCCATCAAGACTGTCTCGTTTGTTTTCTTTGCTGTCCATGGAACTCTCAACATTCTTCTGAGAAACCACATCTCGCTGCCTCGATCCTGCTCTGGCTTTGCTTGCTGACTAAAAAAAATGTGGACTGGTTAATTTAAAACAAAAACATTAAAGACAGAGAATGAGACATTTCGCCGCCTATCTTCGTGCTCCGTGCATTCTGTGGTGGTGCTAACATATTGTTGTCGAGGACCCATCTCCACTCATCGTTGTCATTCCAAGACTTTACCAGCGCCTAATGGTTTACGTAGGTTCAAGGAGTCTGACACATTATCACTGACACACCTGGTGGAGGGTTTATACAACTGTTTAAGTGTGGCCAAACCCTCTTGAATAAACTCAAATCCAGAATGTATGCGATTAACGTGTATCGAAACAAACTCAGTGAAGCCAGAACTGTAGTTACGTCAAACAACCAACAGAAACTAGACCTTTAGCACACAAGTATTAAAAACAAGACCTTACCTCAGACAACAAAAACTATACCTTTAACACAAATAACAAAACAAGATCTTCAGCACAAATAACAAAACAAGATCTTCAGCACAAATAACAAAACAAGATCTTCAGCACAAATAGCAAAAACAAGACCCTTAGAACAGACAATAAAAACAAGAACTTTATGACAGATCGCAAAACAAGATTTTAGCCTAAATAAAGAAAACAACATCTTTGGGACAAATAAAAAAAACCAAGACCTGTACCACAAATAAGAAATTCTAACCTTTAGCACGAACAAAACAAAATATCTTTAGCATAGACAAAAAATAGACCTTTAGCACAAACCAGCAAAAGCAACAAAAGCTGGAGATTTAACACAGACAACAAAAACAAGACCTTTAACATAAATAACAAAAACAAGACCTTTAACACAAATCACAACAACTAACCTTTAACACAAGGAACAAAAGCGGGTCTTTTAGCACAAATGACAACAACAACAACAACAACAACAACCAAACAATACCTTCAGCACCGATCAAACACAAGATCCATATCTCTGAAAACTAACCTAAGTAACACACTGGAAGCAAACAAAACACACAACAGTTCTTTTTCATCTTTTTGTTTAAACAGTCAAGCCATACTGATAATTCCCCTATTAGTGACGTTGCTAGACACCCGTTGTTTAATTAAATGTGACACACACAAGCGTGTGTCCGTTTTCTGTCTGACATGATGTCGATGAGACTGACGCCACATCAACTGTCTTGTCTTGGTGAGCTCCATCTCACACGAATACTTCTGTATACTGTAGTGGGTTGTTATGTGTGTGTGTGTTTTACTCCCACCCACACAAGTCATGACACCACGAGTGTTTTACCCCCACCCACACAAGTCATGACACCACGAGTGTTTTACTCCCACCCACACAAGTCATGACACCACGAGTGTTTTACCCCCACCCACACAAGTCATGACACCACGAGTGTTTTACCCCCACCCACACAAGTCATGACACCACGAGTGTTTTACCCCCACCCACACAAGTCATGACACCACGAGTGTTTTACTCCCACCCATACAAGTCATGACACCACGAGTGTTTTACTCCCACCCACACAAGTCATGACACCACGAGTGTTTTACTCCCATACAAGTCATGACATCATGAGTGTTTTACTTCCACCCATACAAGCCATGACATCACGAGTGTTTTACTACCACCCATACAAGCCATGACATCACGAGTGTTTTACTACCACCCATACAAGCCATGACATCACGAGTGTTTTACTACCACCCATACAAGTCATGACATCACGAGTGTTTTACTACCACCCATACAAGCCATGACATCACGAGTGTTTTACTACCACCCATACAAGCCATGACATCACGAGTGTTTTACTACCACCCATACAAGTCATGACATCACGAGTGTTTTACTACCACCCATACAAGCCATGACACCACGAGTGTTTTACTCCCACCCATACAAGCCATGACACCACGAGTGTTTTACTACCACCCATACAAGTCATGACACCACGAGTGTTTTACCCCCACCCATACAAGTCATGACACCACGAGTGTTTTACTCCCATACAAGTCATGACGTCACGAGTGTTTTACTCCCACCCATACAAGTCATGACGTCACGAGTGTTTTACTACCACCCATACAAGTCATGACGTCACGAGTGTTTTACTACCACCCACACAAGCCATGACACCACCAGTGTTTTACTACCACCCATACAAGTCATGACGTCACGAGTGTTTTACTCCCACCCATACAAGTCATGACACCACCAGTGTTTTACTCCCACCCATACAAGTCATGACGTCACGAGTGTTTTACTACCACCCATACAAGTCATGACGTCACGAGTGTTTTACTCCCACCCATACAAGTCATGACGTCACGAGTGTTTTACTACCACCCATACAAGTCATGACACCACCAGTGTTTTACTCCCACCCATACAAGTCATGACACCACGAGTGTTTTACTCCCACCCATACAAGTCATGACGTCACGAGTGTTTTACTCCCACCCATACAAGTCATGACACCATGAGTGTTTTACTACCACCCACACAAGCCATGACACCACGAGTGTTTTACTCCCACCCATACAAGCCATGACGTCACGAGTGTTTTACTCCCACCCATACAAGTCATGACACCACGAGTGTTTTACTCCCACCCATACAAGTCACGACACCCCGAGTGTTTTACTCCCACCCATACAAGTCATGACACCATGAGTGTTTTACTACCACCCACACAAGCCATGACACCACGAGTGTTTTACTCCCACCCATACAAGCCATGACGTCACGAGTGTTTTACTCCCACCCATACAAATCATGACACCACGAGTGTTTTACTCCCACCCACACAAGCCATGACGTCACGAGTGTTTTACTACCACCCATACAAGTCATGACACCACGAGTGTTTTACTCCCACCCATACAAGCCATGACGTCACGAGTGTTTTACTCCCACCCATACAAGTCATGACACCATGAGTGTTTTACTCCCACCCATACAAGCCATGACATCACCAGTGTTTTACTCCCACCCATACAAGCCATGACACCACCAGTGTTTTACTATCACCCACACAAGTCATGACACCACGTGTTTTACTCCCACCCATACAAGTCATGACACCACGAGTGTTTTACTTCCACCCATACAAGCCATGACACCACGAGTGTTTTACCCCCACCCACACAAGCCATGACACCCCGATTTCAAGCGGGTATATGCTGGGCATTTTCGTGTCTCCATGTGCCATCCAACACTTACACATCTCACAGGATCTTTGACATAATGTATTTGATTTTGTGCCTGCCAATACACACGAAAAGGGTTGAAGGTTCAAGTACTAGCAGAAGCAAGTAACTCTGGGGATAGCTGAACAGCAGAAGTGTGTCAGAGGAGAAGCTTCCCTCCAGCAAGTCTTTCTGCCCAAAGCTCGTTAAGCTTTAGTTTAAGGGAGCCAGGCCACATCCAGGTATTGACTCCTGGATTCCCCTCTCATCATCATCATCAGGTGCCCTGCCGCATGGACTTCCAACCATCTCTATCTCTCGTTGCCCCTAGCATCTCCCCCACCCTCTTCATCCTCAGCCACCTTGCAAGTCCGTCCAGCATTCTCTCCCTGGGTCTACCCGGTGCTCTCTTTCCCTCCAGCTTTCCCGTTGTGACCAGGTGCTCCAAATCTCCCTTCCTCATAAAATGGCCTATAAATGTTGCTTGTCTTTTCCTAATCTTCCTTATCAGTGATCGACTTGTGTCTGCCTCCATCAAGACTGTCTCGTTTGTTTTCTTTGCTGTCCATGGTACTCTCAACATTCTTCTGAGAAACCACATCTCGGCTGCCTCAATCCTGCTCTGGCTTTGCTTGCTGACTGTCCACGCCTCGCATCCGTACAACAGTATTGGTTCTATATAACATTCAAGGACTCTCTTCCTGATGTTAATTGATAGGCATTTGTTGGTAAGAATGCTTGTCATCTTCTTGAATGCTGTTTTGGCTTGGCCGATTCTGCCAGCTATTTCCGAAGTGCTCAGACATAATAGGGACAGTAGATTCCCCTCTACTGTCCCTATTATGTCTGAGCATTATGTTGGCCTACTAGGATGTAGGGAAAAATATCTACCCTCTACCCATCACATGGTGTTATGTCTGGGCATTATATTGGCCTAGGAGATAGGAAAGCATTATCTATCTTTACGTATCACGTGTTACCAAGTCGGATCGAACTCAAACCTTCTGACTGACAGACCAACACCCTAACCACATGTCTATCACACCTGTCGGGATGAATTCTGATTTCTGTGCAGAAATCTTGAAGCCTTTTCTAGGACCACTAACAACAACGCTAACACACACACGCTAACACACACACACACACACACACACACACACACACACACACACACACACACACACACACACACACACACACACACACACACACACACACACACATACAACCGTCCTGTAATGTATTACATGTGTTTATATGCATTTATGTAAGTGTGTATGTTTACATGTATGTGTATATGCATATTTATTATACATCCGCTTTTGTTGCTGTGTTCATATGCCAAGTGCTGTAAAGTGAAAAACATTAACCCTTAGATTACTGCACACTATCCACCAACTGCAAAAACATTAACCCTTAGATTACTGCACAATATCCACCAACTGCAAAAACATTAACCCTTAGATTACTGCACAATATCCACCAACTGCAAAAACAGTAACTCTTAGATTCCCTAACCCTATCCACTAACTGAAAACACAACGCTTTGATTCCCGCACCCTATCCACCAGCAGGAATTCAAAGGGTCAAGTTTTTGCTTTGCTAGTATCATTGTCAATGCAGGATGCTGGTGGGCAAGGTACGAGAGTCAAAGGGTTAAATTAACTTTAAAACAACAACAACAACAAGAATTACCTCATGTTCGTACACTGGCCACTTCCCTTTCAACCGGAAATGTGATCCAAGTTGGGTAAAAATGTATTGACATGGCAAGCCCCCTCCTTGCTCCAGCTGGTGTGTGTGTGTGTGTGTGTGTGTGGTGTGTGTGTATGTGTGCGCGCGCGCGCGCGCGTTCGTGCGAGCGTGTGTACGTGCGTGCGAGCGTGCGTGCGGGAGTGTGTGTGTGTGAATGCATGCGTGCGAGCGCATGTGCGTGCGCGCATGTATATGTGTGCGTGCATATGTATGTGCGTGCGTACTTGCATGTGTATGTGTGCGTGTGTGTCTGAGTGCGCACATGCGCGCGTGCGTGTGTGTGTATAAAGTGCAACGAGCATTCTCTTTCAAGAACTGTGCGCTTTATACAAATAGAATTATTATTGCCATCATTAAGAAACATGTAGCATAAACAACAGTCACGTGCTTCCTGTTATTTGTGTTTTGCACACTGTCACACACGTGCATGCTCCCGTGCACACGGCCATCAAGCCACGACAGCCAGTGTATGATCTGTCTCCTGACATAACGTAAGGGAGGGAGAGGGGGAGGGAGCGACAGAGGAAAGAGAAAGGAAAGAGAAAAGGGAGAGAAAGACAGAGAGAGAGAGAGAGAGAGAAGAGAGAGAGAGAGAAAGAAGGAAAGTAAGAGAGACAGAGAACAGAGAGAGAGAGGAATGGTGGAGGAGAGAGAGAGAGACAGATAGAGACAGAGAGACAAAGAGAGAGAGAAAGAGAGACAAAGAAAAAGAGAGGGAGAGAGGGGAGGGAGACAAAGAGGGAGAGAGAGAGAGAGAGAGAAACAAAGAAAAAGAGAGAGAGAGACAAAGAGAGAGAGAGACAAAGAAAAAGAGAGTGGAGAGAGGGGTGGGAGACAGAGAGGGAGAGAGAGAGAGAGAGACAAAGAAAAAGAGACTGCAGAGAAGGGAGGGAGACAGAAAGGGAGAGAGAGAAAAGACAGAAGGGGAGAGAGGGAGAAAGGGTGGGAGAGACAGAGAGAGAAACAGAGAGGGGGAGAGTGACAGAAGGAGAGGACAGAGGAGAGAGAGGACAGAAGGGAGAGAGATGGAGAGAGGGGGGGGAGGGAGGGAGGGAGGGAGAGAAGACGGTAACAGGGAGAGAAAACAAACACCTTCTGCCATCCTGAATGAAATCCAAACAAGAAAACTATCAGCTCACACTCCATCGACTCTTCACTGCCCCCACCCCTTCCTTGCTCATCAAATGCACACACACGCGCGCGCGCACACACACACATACTACACAACACACACACACACACACACATATATATATATATATATATATGCGCGCACGATAGAGAGAGACACACACACCAGAGAGACAGGAGAGACACAGAGAGAGACAGGACAGACAGGAGCAGAGAGCGAAGAGAGAGAGAGAGCTAGAGCAGACAGAGAGACAGAGTGAGAGCGAGAGAAGAGAGAAGTGAGAGAGAGAGAGGAGAGAGAGAGAGGGAGAGAGAGAGAGCGAGAGCTATGCCAATACTGGCTGACTCATTCCGTCATTTGTATTTCAAGGTTCGATGTCTTCAAAAGAAACAAAGAAACAAGAAACACATAAAACGGTCAAGCCTTTCTACAGTCCTTTTTCGTTTGTAGTCAAGACTGCTTACTGCTTCACACACTGAAAGATTTGTGTAGCACGTGTAAATCCAAAACATGTGTGACTGCCCGTGTTCAAGCCAACAGGAACCAGAAAAAACACGACCATAGAATCAGAACGCATAATTAATACAACCAGACAATACAGGCACAACGTTTCGGCCAACTGGCCTTTGTCAAGGTGAATACCTCGTTGTTCCGGCTTTCCTGTATGTCTGACCGGCACAAGGAATTGTGAAGGTGTGGACAGGGTGTGCAATCCTCTCCCCACTCTCTCACCTACTGAAGATCGTTGTTCCATCGGTGTAGGGACTGTCATGTGTAGAACGGCCTGATCCGATGCACCTTGTCTTTCAGAGTATTTGTCTCTTACATACACACTACAAATAACAAAAAATAACACATTAGTGATGATATCGTTTATGATTTGAACAACCGTAGTCTAGTCACGTCACCCGCCATGCCACATTGTCCAAGACCGTCCTTCAGGACATCCTTGGAAGAAGGCTGTCACAGAAGTTGACAGAGGAAGAGCTGGGTGGTCAATATCACAGACTAGACCAACCTGAGTATGTCTGAACTGTTTGTTGCTGTACCCCACAGACAGAGGAAGAGTTGTGTGGTAAACACCAAAGACTGGACCAACCTCAGTATGTCTGAACTGTTTGTTGCTGTACCCCACAGACACAGGAAGAGCTGGGTGGTCAATATCACAGACTGGACCAACCTCAGTATGTCTGAACTGTTTGTTGCTGTACCCCACAGACAGAGGAAGAGCTGGGTGGTCAATATCACAGACTGGACCAACCTCAGTATGTCTGAACTGTTTGTTGCTGTACCCCACAGACAGAGGAAGAGCTGGGTGGTCAATATCACAGACTGGACCAACCTAACCTCAGTATGTCTGAACTGTTTGTTGCTGTACCCCACAGACAGAGGAAGTGCTGGGTGGTCAATATCACAGACTGGACCAACCTAACCTCAGTATGTCTGAACTATTTGTTGCTGTACCCCACAGACAGAGGAAGAGCTGGGTGGTCAATATCACAGACTGGACCAACCTAACCTCAGTATGTCTGAACTGTTTGTTACTGTACCCCACAGACAGAGGAAGAGCTGGGTGGTCAATATCACAGACTGGACCAACCTCAGTATGTCTGAACTGTTTGTTGCTGTACCCCACAGACAGAGGAAGAGCTGGGTGGTCAATATCACAGACTGGACCAATCTCAGTATGGCTGAACTGTTTGTTGCTGTACCCCACAGACAGAGGAAGAGCTGGGTGGTCAATATCACAGACTGGACCAACTCAGTATGTCTGAACTGTTTGTTGCTGTACCCCACAGACACAGGAAGAGCTGGGTGGTCAATATCACAGACTGGACCAACTCAGTATGTCTGAACTGTTTGTTGCTGTACCCCACAGACACAGGAAGAGCTGGGTGGTCAATATCACAGACTGGACCAACTCAGTATGTCTGAACTGTTTGTTGCTGTACCCCACAGACAAAGGAAGAGCTGGGTGGTCAATATCACAGACTGGACCAACCTCAGTATGTCTGAACTGTTTGTTGCTGTACCCCACAGACAGAGGAAGAGCTGGGTGGTCAATATCACAGACTGGACCAATCTCAGTATGGCTGAACTGTTTGTTGCTGTACCCCACAGACACAGGAAGAGCTGGGTGGTCAATATCACAGACTGGACCAACCTCAGTGTGGCTGAACTGTTTGTTGCTGTACCCCACAGACAGAGGAAGAGCTGGGTGGTCAATATCACAGACTGGACCAACCTCAGTATGTCTGAACTGTGTGTTGTACCCCACAGACAGAGGAAGAGCTGGGTGGTCAATATCACAGACTGGACCAACCTCAGTATGTCTGAAGTGTGTGTTGTACCCCAGGGATGGAGGACCCAGGAAGACTAAAAAATACTCCAAACACACTAGATCAGTTTTGAGTATCTCCACTGATGTGTGCCAGTCAAATCTTTCCATTATTAATAATATATAAATAACGATCGGGTTCGTCGGGATTTCTGAACATGTGAGACATCACTGATGACAAACTTTGTACACACAAAAAACACAGGTAAATGCACAGACGGAGGGGAGAGAGAGAGAGAGAGAGAGAGAGAGAGAGAGAGAGACAGACAGACAGACAGAAAGACAGAGAGTGAGAGAGAGGGACAGAGATAGAATTAGAGAAACAGACAGACAGACAGAGACAGACAGACAGAGAGAGTGTGTGAGTGAGTGAGTGTGCGTAAGAGAGAGTGAGAGAGAGAATGAGTGAGTGAGTGAGAGAGAGAGGGCGAGTGAGAGAAAGAGAGAGAGAGACACAGAGAGAGAGACAGGCAGACAGACAGACAGACAGACAGAGAGACAGACAGACAGACAAAGAACAAACCAGAAGAAAACAGAGTGGGTCCATCTCAATGTCTTCTCCCAGCTCACAATGATCTCAGTGACCATGACAGAGAAAAGAAACAAGTGGACAGGACACATTTAGCGAGAGGGCCAACCCCCATACTCCCTCTCCTCACATGACACACAGCCACAGTCCGGGACAGGGAACATTGATCAACGAACTGAACTGACTGTAATCAATATCAAATCATTGTTAAAGATGAATTTGACTGCAATCAATATCAAATCATTGATCAAGCTGAACTTCACGGGTATTAATTAATACTAAATCACTGATCAAGCTGATTTTACCTTGCTGTAATCAATAAAATGTCACTGATAAACTCGGGTTCGCCTTGCTGTAATCAATACAAATTCACTGATCAAGCTAATAAACGTAAATGACTTTGCTTCATGCAAATGCAAAAGAAGAAAAGAATCGATACAGATGATTTTGACATATACGCGTGGCTATTTTCAATCGATATACATCATCGGGATGACTCATATTCGTTACTCTCTTCGACCAATAGAGAAAAATTATTGAGCCTACCTGTACAGAAACTTTTATGGCTCGAGAAACTTACATGTCTGCCATTCGTAGCTTAGACGAATACTGTCTTAAAACTAATCCATGTTACGCAATCATTATTTCAAAACCGAAACATCTTACTCAATCATTGTTTTAAAACCAAAACATCTTACGCAATCATTATTTTAAAACCAAACCATCTTACGCAATCACCGTTTTAAAACTAAAACACCTTACGTAATTATTGTCTTAAAACCAAAACATCTTACGTAATCATTATTTCAAAGCCAAAACATCTTACGTAACCATTATTTCAAAGCCAAAACATCTTACGCAATCATTATTTTAAAACCAAAACATCTTACGCAATCACTATTTCAAAGCCAAAACATCTTACGTAACCATTATTTCAAAGCCAAAACATCTTACGCAATCATTATTTTAAAACCAAAACATCTTACGCAATCATTATTTTAAAACCGAAACATCTTACGCAATCACCATTTTAAAACTAAAACAACTTACGCAATCATTATTTTAAAACCGAAACATCTTACACAATCACTATTTCAAAACCAAAACATCTTACGCAACCATTATTTTAAAACCAAAACAGTATACGTAATCACTATTTTAAAACTAAACCATCTTACACAACCACTATTTTAAAACCAAAACATTTTACGCAATAATTATTTCAAAACCAAAACATCTTACGCAATAATTGTTTAAAACCAAAACATTTTACGCAATAATTATTTCAAAACCAAAACATCTTACGCAATAATTGTTTAAAACCAAAACATTTTACGCAATAATTATTTCAAAACCAAAACATCTTACGCAATAATTGTTTAAAACCAAAACATTTTACGCAATAATTATTTCAAAACCAAAAATTTACACAATATATTCAAAACAAAATCTACCATATTATTTCAAAACCAAAACATCTTACGCAATTAATTATTTCAAAACCAAAACATCTTACACAATAATTATTTCAAACCAAAACATCTTACACAATAATTATTTCAAAACCAAAACATCTTGCGCAATAATTATTTCAAAACCAAAACATCTTACACAATAATTATTTCAAAACCAAAACATCTTACACAATAATTATTTTACAACCAAAACATCTTACACAATAATTATTTTACAACCAAAACATCTTACACAATAATTATTTCAAAACCAAAACATCTTACACAATAATTATTTTACAACCAAAACATCTTACACAATAATTATTTTACAACCAAAACATCTTACACAATAATTATTTCAAAACCAAAACATCTTACGCAATAATTATTTCAAACCAAAACATCTTAGGCAATAATTCTTTCAAAACCAGAACATCTTACAAAATCATAATATTAAAACCGAAACCTCTAACACAATCACTATTTTAAAATCAAAACATCTGACATAATCACTATTTTAAAACCAAACCATTTTACGCAATCATTACATTCAAAACGATTGTGTTCATTCTACCTGTCCACGATCAACGTAACGAATCAAACTTATCAAATGGACTCAAACTCCGAACTTTTGTCAGTGGAGCAGCAACACCATCAAGGCCACATCCCTGAAGTGGGCAGCACCATCAGAGCCACATCCCTGAAGTGGGCAGTACCATCAGAGCCACATCCCTGAAGTGGGCAGCACCATCAGGACCACATCCCTGAAGTGGGCAGCACCATCAGAGCCACATCCCTGAAGTGGGCAGCACCATCAGGACCACATCCCTGAAGTGGGCAGCACCATCAGAGCCACATCCCTGAAGTGGGCAGCACCATCAGAGCCACATCCCTGAAGTGGGCAGCACCATCAGGACCACATCCCTGAAGTGGGCAGCACCATCAGAGCCACATCCCTGAAGTGGGCAGCACCATCAGGACCACATCCCTGAAGTGGGCAGCACCATCAGGACCACATCCCTGAAGTGGGCAGCACCATCAGAGCCACATCCCTGAAGTGGGCAGTACCATCAGAGCCACATCCCTGAAGTGGGCAGCACCATCAGGACCACATCCCTGAAGTGGGCAGCACCATCAGAGCCACATCCCTGAAGTGGGCGGCACCATCAGAGCCACATCCCTGAAGTGGGCAGCACCATCAAGGCCACATCCCTGAAGTGGGCGGCACCATCAGGACCACATCCCTGAAGTGGGCAGCACCATCAAGGCCACATCTCTGAAGTGGGCGGCACCATCAGGACCACATCCCTGAAGTGGGCAGCACCATCAGAGCCACATCCCTGAAGTGGGCAGCACCATCAAGGCCACATCCCTGAAGTGGGCAGCACCATCATGGCCACATCCCTGAAGTGAGCAGCACCATCAAGGACACACCCCTGAAGTGATCGGCACCTGACTGCATGGTCCGTGTGTTCCAGACAAACCCATAACAAGTTCCACTTTGGGTAACAACAGGCCGGCGCTGACCAATACCACAGTGATTGAGACTGACGGGGATTTGAACCCATACCCTTCCTGCCATTAAATCACGGAGACTGGGGATGTCGATGGAGGAGGTTGTTTGGGTTCTGTGGTCCACCTGAGGATGAAAACCCACACCCCTAGCGTTATCAACATAGCACTATAACCTACCAAGCTGATAGGCCACATGGTGTCTCACTGGCTGAGCGATTATGGAAGTTAGTAGATGGTGTTAGTCAACATCAAGAAGAAAGTTCTTGAATGTTATAGAGAACCGATTTTGTTGTACGGTTGTCAGGCGTGGACAGTCAAAAAACAAAGCCAGAACAAGACTGAGGTCGCAGAAATGTGGTTTCTAAGAACAATGTTGAGAGTTCCATGGACAGCAAAGAAAACAAACGAGACAGTCTTGATGGAGGCAGACACAGAAGATCATTCATAAAGATTAGAAAAAGAAAGCAACATTTATAGGACATTTTATGAGGAAAGGGGAATTAGAGCACCTGGTTAAAACAAGAAAGCTGGAGGGAAAGAGAACACCAGGTAGATACAAGGAGAAAATATTGGAAGGACTTTCAGGTAATTGAGGACGTAGAGGGTGGAAGATGTAGTACATGCAGCGACAAGGGACAGATTCATGTGCAGGGCCATGATCGCCAACGCCATATGGCAGGGCACATGATGATGATGACGACATCCTTGAGCCTGCGCAAAACCCTATGTGCTGGCACGGCTTTGAAATGGCAGAAGAGGAGGGATAGGTAACAGGACCTGTGAAATTCCAGGCTGACCTCACCACAGGTCAAATGTTAATGTGGCGGGCTGGGATTGAACTCAAGACATTACATGTTGACTAGGTCCACGACTCTGTCAGAGGAACCAAGCATCCCGTGTCTCTGGGAGGAAGGGGCAGTGAACTATGGACGGGTGATGTGTTGAAGAGGAAATGACGGGTGATGTGTTGAAAGGAAATGACGGGTGATGTGTTGAACAGGAAATGACGGGTGATGTGTTGAAGAGGAAATGACGGGTGATGTGTTGAACAGGAAATGAGGGTGATGTGTTGAAGAGAAATGACGGGTGATGTGTTGAACAGGAAATGACGGGTGATGTGTTGAACAGGAAATGACGGGTGATGTGTTGAACAGGAAATGACGGGTGATGTGTTGAACAGGAAATGACGGGTGATGTGTTGAAGAGGAAATGACGGGTGATGTGTTGAAAGGAAATGACGGGTGATGTGTTGAACAGGAAAGAGGTGATGTGTGAGGGGAATGACGGGATGTGTTGAAGAGGAAATGACAGGTGATGTGTTGAACAGGAAATGACGGGGATGTGTTGAACAGGAAATGACGGGGATGTGTTGAACAGGAAATGACGGGGGATGTGTTGAACAGGAAATGAGTGACGTGGAGGTAATATGACGAGGGGTTTTTAGTTGATGGTGCAGCAACAGCAGCAGAAACATCAATATGGACAACAACAACGTCAACAACAACAGCAACAACAACAACATGGACAATCAAATGTGTAATCAATAAACATGGGCAACACCATGAACAATCAATTGTGTAATCAATACAACTTACCAGGCTGATCTACACCCCTTACCCTCTACAATCAATGGCTGACATGTAGTAGTAGTAGGCCTCCTTCGGTCATGACTGACCATGGACAAAGTACATCCGTTCTAATGTCTAGATGGGCTGTCTGCTTGGTCCAAGCAGCGTCGCCTGTGACTGTACAGACCAATGCGAGAGAGGCAGTCTCTGTCGCAGCGGTCGCATGTGTATGCTGATGCTGGTCTGTTGGCTGTCATCCCTTTTCTGCGAACTCGCTTTTCTGCTGCAGCAGCTGACAGTTTGTCCTCACCAATCCGCAGCTGTTTCTTGAGAGTAGTTCTCCAGCTGTTGCGGTCGTCTGCGAGGTCCTCCAGGACTCAGTGTTGATCTCAAGCGCCTTCATGTCACGCTTGCAAACGTCTTTGTATCTCAGCTGTGGGCGGCCAATGTTTCTCTGCCCTGTGGCAAGCTCACCATAAAGGATGTCTTTTGGGATGCGACCATCTTCCATGCGGCGAACGTGGCCCAACCAGCGCAGCCGACGCTGTCTCAGCATGGTATGCATGGTTGGGAGGCCAGCGCAGGTTAGGACTTCGGTGTTGGTCACCTTGTCTTGCCAGGAAATGCCAAGTATGCGCCGTAGGCTTCTCAGGTGGAAGGTATTGAGCCTTTTCTCCTGATGAGCATGCGTGGTCCACGCCTCGCTGCCATACAGCAAGGGCTGAGGACACAGGCGTTGTATACAGCCATCTTTGTCTTTGTGGTCAGCTTGGGATTTGTCCATATCCTTTGTGTGAGGCGGGCTAGTGTTGTGGCTGCCTTCCCGATCCTCTTGTCGACCTCTGTGTCAAGGGAGAGGTTATCGGTGATGGTGGACCCAAGATATGTGAATTGATGGATGGCTTCAAGCTCGTAGTCATCAATGGTGATGGCTGGTGGAGATGGCGTGTCTTGGCCCAGGACGTTTGTCTTCTTAAGACTGATGGTCAGACCAAAATCTTTGCAGGCCTGGGAGAAGCAGTCCATTAGTGACTGCAAGTCCCGCTGAGTATGGGTCACAACTGCGGCATCGTCGGCAAATAGCATGTCTCTGATGAGGGCTTCACGGACCTTTGTCCTTGCTCTGAGGCGGGCGAGGTTGAAGAGCCTGCCATCTGATCTGGTCCGCAGGTGGATCCCTTCTTCCTGAACGCATGCCTCAGGAGGAGAGCGAAGAAGATTCCAAAGAGGGTTGGGGCCAGGACGCAGCCTTGTTTCACACCGCTGCATACGTCGAAGGGCTTGGAGAGGTTTCCGTTGAACTGCACCATCCCTTTCATGTTTGAGTGGAAGGACTCAATTAAGCTGTGCAGTTTGGGGGGGCAGCCGATTTTTCGGAGAGCCCTGAAAAGGCCATCTCTGCTGACTAGGTCAAAGGCCTTGGTGAGGTCAATGAATGCCACATATAGGGGCATCCGCTGCTCTCTGCACTTCTCCTGGATTTGGCGAAGGGAGAAGACCATGTCTACCGTGGATCTCTCTGCTCGAAAACCACACTGTGATTCCGGGTAGACGCGTTCAGCCAGTTTCTGCAGGCGGATTAGGAGGACCCGAGCATAGACTTTGCCAACAATGCTGAGGAGCGAGATACCTCTGTAGTTGTTGCAGTCGCTCCTTTCGCCCTTGTTTTTGTACAGGGTGACGATCTTGACGTCCCTCATGTCCTGTTGTACAGCTCCCTCATTCCAACACTGACAGAGAACTGCGTGCAAAGGGTGCAGAAGAGAAGTCTTGCAGTGCTTGATGAGGTCTGGGGGAATTCCGTCGTTGCCAGGTGCCTTCCCTGATGCCAGGCTATCAATGGCCTTGCTGAGTTCGTCCGCAGTTGGCTCTGCATCAAGTTCTTCCATTACCGGCATGCACTTGATGGCATCGAGGGCTAAGGGGAACACCATGTTCTGTGTGAAGTAGAGGTCGGAGTAGTGTTCCGCCCATCTTTCCATCTGTTGGCTAGGATCGCTGATTACTTCCCCAGTGGAGGATTTGAGGGGGGCGATCTTGCTCTGTGTTGGTCCCAGTGCCTTCTTGATGCCATCATACATTCCTCGGATGTTGCCTCTTTCAGCAGCACTCTGTATCTCTTCGCTGAGCTCTGTCCAGTACTCGTTTGCGCAGCGCCTGCGTTAAGCTGAACCTTACTTCTGGCAGCCCTGAGGATTTGCAGGTTCTTCTCACTGGGTGACCGCTTATACTTGGTGAGTGCGGTACGCTTGGCCTCAACAGTGGGAGTCATCTCTGATGATCTGGCCTCAAACCAGTCGTGGGACTTCACAGTTTTCTTCCCAAAGGTGGCCATAGCAATGCGGTGCATGGTGTCTCGTAGCGTTTCCCATCTCTCAGTGGCAGAGTCTCTGGGCTGCAATGCATCGTATTCTCTCTGAAAGCCTCTGCGAACTGTTCTACAAGATCTGGCTGAGACATCTTGCTGACGTCAATGCGAGGGTTCCCTTGTTTCTTTGAGCAGTGGAACTTCTTTGGTTGTAGCCTGATCTTGCAACATACCAGAGAGTGGTCTGTGTCGCAGTCTGCGCTGTGATAAGAGCGAGTGTGGAGAACGTTTTTGATAGCGGCACGTCTTACTAGATCAAATCCAGTTGGTGCCAATGTTTTGAGCGGGGATGCCTCCAGGAGACTTTGTGCTGAGGTTTCGTCTTGAAGAAGGAGTTGGCGATTCACAGTTCATGGCAGGCGCAAAACTCAAGCAGTCGCTGTCTATTCTCATTCATTTTCCCCACTCCAAAGGAACCGAGGCAGAAGGGCCATGAGTCATTGTCTGCACCCACTCTGGCGCGACTGAAGTCGCCCAGGAGAACAAGTTGTTCTGTCCTGGGGATGTTCCTTATGGTTGATGCAAGATTTTCGTAGAACTCATCCTTGGTGTCTGGAGAGGCGGACATGATATGATATCACCTTATTTGTCTGTTTTCTTCAAACCAAACAGCGAGCTCCTCCATGATGGAAAGAACAAACGAAAAAGTGAGTGAGTGAGTAAGAGAGTAGTAGTGAGTGAGTGAGTGAGTGAGTGATGTGATTTGGTGTGTGTGTGTGTGTGTGTGTGTGTGTGTGTGTTGTGTGT
>JAPXFY010000016.1:3079598-3099598 GCA_030674185.1 Monoplex corrugatus
GCTTTTGTAGAGAGGTTATTAGGTCCACTTCATCGCCAGTGGCGGGGGATCTAAAGCAGTACGTAAATATCGTTTATTCTGAAGTGGCTGGTGCGTGGGGACGGGATAGCGGGAGAGTGGAGGCACAGAGAGGGAGGCTAGTGTCAAAACGATGGTGGAAATGAGAGCGCGTGAGTGCGTGTTTATATGCAACGAAGTGGTATTGTATCCATGTATACGTATGTGTATATACAGGGGGGTGCAAAAGTAGGTATACAGTAAGTATCACATCATTATTATAATGCTTAATTCCGCTCTCAATTAGAGGAGTGTGTGAATACCGACGGCAAGCAGTTTGAGTGTCAGGGATTAAGGCTGTGCTTGTTATTACATGTATATGCAATATTCATTTGTTTGTATAATAAATGCAATAAGTATTGTACGTGTTTTCTTTTTTCATAACTGTATACCTACTTTTGCACCCCCCTGTATTCTTCAAGAAGATGAAAAGCGCTCTTACCAACAAATGCCTATCAATTAACATCAGGAGGAGAGTTCTTGAATGTTATAGAGTACCAATATTGTTGTACGGTTGAGAGGTGTGGACAGTCAATACGCAAAGTCATAACAAAGATTGAGGCAACTGAAATGCGGCAGGGCACATGATGATGATACGTATTTTCAACATTGCGTGCGTAAGTTCTTGTCTCTGTCCCCGCCTTAAATTCCTGCGAACGTCTCATAATTGTTTAGAGAAATCTGGCCAGTTTAGCTCGTCTATCCATTGTATCAAAATCCTTCGAATTATCACTGTTACCTACTGCTACTATTACGACTACTACAATTAAGCTTACTAACTACTATTACACACACACACCATACACACACACACCACACACACACACACACACACCCTTCAGTCCTAACACTCAATAAAAAGGGCGGTAACTAATGGGCGAGGGTCACGCTTGTCTCCCCTGCCATAACTCTGGCTACACTTGACGAGAGCGGAGGTTAGAGTTGTCTCCCATTTATCTTCATTCCGCACATCCACCATTCCTCCCCCCCCCCCCCCACTTGTGTGTGTGTGTGTGTGTGTGTGTGTGTGTGTGTGTGTGTGTGTGTGTGTGTCTGGCACTCTCTCCCCTGTCCAGACTCTCTCAGTGGTCAACAGAGAGGCGGAAGAATATGGAAGGCGTGATGGGGCCAGTGTAAAGTGTACGGAGGGAAAAAGACCTACTGTCAGTTTATCGTGTAGACAGATATATGGCATGGACTGGACAGAATCAGTGTTTTAACCCTTTGACTCCCGTACCCTGCCCACCAGCATCCTGCATTGCCAACCATGCTAGCAAAGCAAAAACTTAACCCTTTGACTCCCGTACCCTGCCCACCAGCATCCTGCATTGCCAACCATGCTAGCAAAGCAAAAACTTAACCCTTTGACTCCCGTACCCTGCCCACCAGCATCCTGCATTGCCAACCATGCTAGCAAAGCAAAAACTTAACCCTTTGACTCCCGTACCCTGCCCACCAGCATCCTGCATAGCCAACCATGCTAGCAAAGCAAAAACTTAACCCTTTGACTCCGCACCCTGCCCACCAGCATCCTGCATAGCCAACCATGCTAGCAAAGCAAAAACTTAACCCTTTGACTCCCACACCCTGCCCACCAGCATCCTGCATAGCCAACCATGCTAGCAAAGCAAAAACTTAACCCTTTGACTCCCGCACCCTGCCCACCAGCATCCTGCATTGCCAACCATGCTAGCAAAGCAAAAACTTAACCCTTTGACTCCCGTACCCTGCCCACCAGCATCCTGCATTGCCAACCATGCTAGCAAAGCAAAAACTTAACCCTTTGACTCCCGTACCCTGCCCACCAGCATCCTGCATTGCCAACCATGCTAGCAAAGCAAAAACTTAACCCTTTGACTCCCGTACCCTGCCCACCAGCATCCTGCATAGCCAACCATGCTAGCAAAGCAAAAACTTAACCCTTTGACTCCTGCACCCTGCCCACCAGCATCCTGCATTGCCAACCACGCTAGCAAAGCAAAAACTTAACCCTTTGACTCCCTCACTCTATTCACCAGCATTCTCCATAACCAACCATGCCAGCTAAGCAAAAACTTAAACTTTTGACTCCCTCACCCTATCCACCAGCTTCCTGCAGGAAGATGGTGGATAGGGTCAGGGAAACAAAGGGTTAAGTTTTTGCAGTTGACGGATAGGGTACAGGAGTCAAAAGGTTAAAGTGTACGGGGGGGGGGGGGAGGAGACTGACTGTCAGTGTATTGTGTAGACAGACACATGGTAAGGACCGGAAGGACTGGACAGAATCACGGCGTTCACACCATCCCCTTCCGTTTGGTGTTCAGAGACTGTCAGCTGACTGGATGTAACACGGTATGGTAGTCTTTCAGTTTATCAATAAAAAGTTCCTATGTTCTCCTACAAACAGTCAAACGTTGCTTCATTTTCCTGAATTAAATAATACATCATCATCAGGTGCCCTGCCGCATGGCGTTGGCGATCATGGACTTCCGTTTGTCTCTATCTCTCGTTGCCCCTAGCATCTCCCCTACCCTCCTCGTCCCCAGCCACTCTGCAAGTCCGTCCAGCATTTTTTTTAATACATAAGTAAATAAATACATAAACATATTCATGCAACACCCACAAGCACACCCACATGCACACCCACACACTTTTCCTTATCTATTTATCTGTTTATTATTTATTTACTTAATCGATTACTTTTTAGCTTATTTGTTTACTTATTGTTTATTTATTTATTTATTTATTCCCCAGCCATCGGTGGACAGGCTGCTAAGGAGAATGAACAGAGACCAGCGATTGTACAATTCCCTGACACTGAATATTATTGCGATCTTGATCTGACTTATCAACACCAAAAATCAGTGACACTTTTCAAAGATACAACGATCTATAGTCCCAAGCCTTCTGCAGCGCTGTGTGCGACGAGCTACAGACCGCTGCAGCATTAAAACACAGACTGTTTGTTGCAGAGAAAGTTACTCCCCTTATCTTCTCTCTCTCTCTCTCTCTCTCTCTCTCTCTATTCTCTCTCTCGTCTCTCTCTCTCTCTCTCTCTCTCCCCGTCCCCCTCATTCATTCACTCTGTCTTTGTCTCGGGGGAAGACAGAAGAAATGGACTGAAAACGCCAAGGCATGGACAGGCTTCAACAATGCTGACCTTCTGCACAAAGCCTCAATACCGCTGACCTTCTGCATATGGCCGAGGACCGGGAATTCTGGTGACCTTTGACATCACACGACATCCATCATGGAACACTGACGTTAAGAAATGACGTCATCTACAGGTTAGCGTTTTACGTTTTTCTAGCCATCATGGAACTGAATCGGCCGAGCCAAAACAGCATTCAAGAAGATGACAAGCATTCTTACCAACAAATGCCTATCAATTAACATCAGAAAGAGAGTCCTTGAATGAGAGTCCTTGTGACTCACCTGATAATATACAGCGCCTGTTGACTCGCACCACTGAGTGTTACTCGGACATTAAGAACTGGATGACACACAATAGACTTCAGCTTAATGACGACAAGACAGAAGCTATCCTCATTGGCACCCGTCAGAAACTTTCCCAGCTGCCTCCTCTTTCTCTCCCATTATGTAACACATCAGTCCCAATTTCTGATTCAGCTAAAAACCTTGGTGTCTGCATTGACTCTACCCTGTCCATGAACAACTTTGTTTCTCAAACTGCCAGATCTTGCTACTATCACCTCCATCGTATAAGCCTGATCAGTAAGTATCTCTCTGTCGAAACAACTGCAAAACTAGTTCTCTCCTTCATAATGTCTCGCATTGACTATTGCAATTCACTCCTGTCTGGTCTTCCTGCCTCCACCATTCACATCCTACAGCGCATTCAAAACAATGCTGTACGCCTTGTACTCAAAAAGAAAAAAGCTGACCACATATCTCCTCTCCTGGCACAACTTCACTGGCTCCCTGTATCAAAGCGCATACAGTACAAACTAGACACCATGTGCTACAAAAGCCTCAATAACGCAGCCCCCGATTACCTGTCAAGCCTACTTGAGATCTATCTTCCCTCACGTACCCTCCGCTCTGCCTCCGATCCTCTGACTTTTCGCTTTCCACGCACTAAGCTCAATACCTATGGTCCACGAGCCTTCTCTGTTTCTGGTCCACTCTCCTGGAACAAACTTCCTCTCTCAGTCCGCCAGCAACCTACTTTTGTCTCCTTCAAGTCCGCTCTCAAAACTCACCTTTTCTCCTCTGCATAAAATCCTAACCTCACTCAACCCCCCTCTGCAGCCTGTCTCCGCTCGGAGGGGAATCACTTTGTTTTAACATATAATTGTATATGATGTGCTCTCTGTGGTTTTCCATTGGTTTTATTCTTGCTTTTATTGCTTTTATTCTTTCTCCCCATTTGTGGCCATGCGTGTGTGTGTGTGTGTGTGTGTGTGTGTGTGTGTGTGTGTGCGTGTGTGTGTGTGTGTGTGCGGTGTGTGTGCGTGCGTGCGTGTGTGTGTGTGTGTGTCTTTTCGGCGCTTGGATTTGATTTTGTCGAGATTTTGCGCTATATAAATATTGTAATTATTATGTATGCATGTGCGTACGTATGTATGTATGTATGTATGTATGTATGTATGTATGTATGTATGTATACGCTTAGATTTATGTATGTATGTATGTATGCATGTATACGCTCAGCTTAGATTTATGTATGTATGTATGTATGCATGTATGTATGCATGTATACGCTCATATGTATGTAGGTATGTATGCATGTATACGCTCAGCGCTTAGATTTGATTTTATCAAGATTTTGCGCTATATAAATAAAATATATTATTATTATTATTATATAGAACCAATACTGTTGTACGGATGCCAGGCGTGGACAGTCAGCAAGCAAAGCCAGAGCAAGACTGAGGCAGTCGAGATGTGGTTTCTACGAAGAATGTTGAGAGTTCCATGGACAGCAAAGAAAACAAACGAGACAGTCTTGATGGAGGCAGACACAAGTAGATCACTCATAAGGAAGATTAGGAAAAGACAAGCAACATTTATAGGCCATTTTATGAGGAAGGGGGATTTGGAGCACCTGGTCACAACGGGAAAGCTGGAGGGAAAGAGAGCACCAGGTAGATCCAGGGAGAGAATGCTGGAAGGACTTGCAGAGTGGCTGGGGATGAGGAGGGTGGGGGAGATGCTGGGGGCAACGAGAGATAGAGATGGTTGGAAGTCCATGGTCGCCAACGCCATGCGGCAGGGCACCTGATGATGATGATGATGGAACTTAAACGACATGAAATGACGTCATCTACAAGTTGACGTTTTACAGCGTATTCCACCGGACTTGCCACTCTCTGAAGCAAAAATGTTGGCACATTCCAAAGGTCTGAAATTTGTTCCTTTAAAACCCTCTGCCAATAAATACCAAACGATCAACAGTTGCCAACGGATTTTTTAGATCACTGCGTTGGATGGCACTATTGTGACATCCTCACAAGCAAAAATTGGATCCAGATGCTGATTTGTTTACTAAACTTTTTCGTAAGCCTGCTCATCAGGAACCTCCTCACAACATCCTTCCTGAAGTTGAATATTACATTAACAAATGCCACAAAGAAATGAAGGCGGGCAAAGACTGAACTATAGTTTGGAAAATGGTGTCATGAAACAGAAATATTTTCAGTTGGACGATTGCAAGCTGACACAATAGGATGGCCAGGGTTGTTGGCTTTATGTAGATATCAACTAAGTAACATAACTCTTGAGAGTCACGGAGTTATCTCCCATGTAGAATTTCTCAAACCCAACACAGTTTACGCTACCCATTCAGCTAGCATAGACGCAGCCACAAAGCATAAAGTGGTAAGCTCAGAACATTCCTTGCTTACCACTTTATGCTTTGTGGCTGCGTCTATGCTAGCTGAATGGGTAGCGTAAACTGTGTTGGGTTTTGAGAAATTCTACATGGGAGATAACTCCGTGACTCTCAAGAGTTATGTTACTTAGTTGATATTTAAAATTCTCCCTGCTTCCCTCTTATTTCCTTTGGTATTACATTTGGGAAGTAAATAGAAAAATGATTGGACTGGAAGTTGTTTGGTGAGTAGTCTGGCAGTTGGAGGCAGCTGCTTGGATGATATTAGGCTGTTGATAAGTTTAGATATCGTAGCATGATTAGTCATGTGTGCAGGTTTGTCCAATTTTCTGTAAAACGCTTAATGACGGAGCTGTTTCTGGGCTTCCAGTATGTAAAGATTCCTGTGCCATACAACAATTGCGCCACCTCTATCAACTGGTTTGATGACAATGTCTCCGTTTTTGAGAGAGTGTAGCGCATCACTTTCTTCCTTGGTGATGTTGAAACAACTTTGGTCGCAAATTCTGATGGATTAAAAGCTCTCCAACATTTTCTAGACAAACGACCTGATCAGACATTGTCTACATCAATCCTCATCCGACTTGCAGAACTGGTCCTGACAATGAACACATTTTCATTTGGTGAGATGTTTTCACAAATTAGCGGAGTCGCAATGGGTACAAAAATGGGCCCCAGCTATGCCTGTCTGTTCATGAGATTCTTGGAACAACAAATCCTACAACAATACAAGAAACCCAAACCTGAAATACACAAAGATACATTGATGATGGCATTGGTGTGACATCCCTCAATCACAACCAACTCTCAGAATACATTCTCTACGTTCGGACTTTTCATCCGTCCAACAAGTTTACGTATGAAGTTTCAAACACATCTGTGAGCTTTCTAGACATCCAAGTTTCACTTCGATCTAAAAAACTGGTTACTACAGTCCACTACAAGCCAACAGACACACATTCTTATCTGGACTATCGATCATCTCACACTTCCAACACCAAAAACAGCATTCCTTACTCTCAGCTCTTGCGACTACGACGCCTCTGCTCAGATGATGGTGACTTCTATGACAAAGCAGATGAAATGACCAGATTCTTCCTACGAAGACATTACGCACTGAGTACCATTCATGAAGCCCGTTAAAAAGTCAGCTCTGTCTCTCGATCAAACGCCCTCCATTCTGAGCCAGAAGCTGCCACAGATGATCGTCCGGTTCTCAGTTTAGTCTATCACCCTTCTATGTACTGTGTGAAAAACATCATCTTGTCCAACTGGGACATTCTACAATCCAGTCCTACTGTAGCTGAAATCTTTTACCAGCTCCCTTTAATTGTCTACAAAAGAGACACGAACCTCCGTTACTTGCTGGTCCGTTCAAGACTCAGAAAACCTGCCAGCCAACCTCCAGGAACCTCTCCATGTAACAAACCTAAATGCAGGACATGTCCTTTCGTGTGCTCAGCCACCACAGTCAGGGGCCCCAAATCTCATATGAAAATCACAAAACATTTAAACTGTCAAACCTATAACATTGTCTTTTTGATCAGCTGCTCTAAATGTTTTCAACTGTACATTGGTGAAACTGGACGTACCCCTGATACACGTTTCAAAGAACATTTGGCTGATATCCGACATCAAAGAGATAAAACTATCTCAAATCATTTCAACCAGTCGGACCACTCAGTCAGCAACATCCGAGTGAAAGGTCTGTGGCTTCTATACAGTAACAGCACCATAGACAGGAAAGAGAGAATCACATCTCAAAAATAAACTTGGAACACGCAAGCCACATGGTCTCAATGACCAACCATAAAGATTTCCTCAACTGAACTCAATATCATGCCACTTCATGTACTTTTATCTGGACATTGTTCTGTGTGCATGTATTTTTACCTTGGTGTGTGTGTGTGTGTGCGTGTGCGCGTGCGTATCATGCAACTTCATGTACTTTTACCTGGACATGGCTCTGTGTGAATGTACTTTTACCTGCGTGTGTGTTCGCTCGAATGTATAGGTATTAACTTCCTTGTCCTTATGTATAATTTATGTGTATACTGCTTGGATGAATTTATGCATACACATCTTCGTTTAATGTTCCCTTGAGTCCATGCATGTTCTACCTCATACATGATGATTTACTGGAATAGACCATATTATCACCATTTTCCCATCCCTGTGAGGTCTTGGCTTTGCAGCTGCTCATGTCTTTTTATTTTTATTTTTTTATTTCATTTCATTTTCTTAAAATTCAATCTGTTTAAATTCTCCTTTCACAAGACAAGCCCAGCCGCGTCTGACAGAGGGTTTTTTTTCTCTGGGGACTCCGGTTTTTTTTTTTCAGCTCCTTGGCTGTTGGTTTAGGATGTTTTTCTTTCTATTCCAAGGTCAGACCGGATGCGTTGCGCTAGGCACGATCCATTTACATCAGCCATACATCTTGATTATATATTTTCCCATTCAGTCGATCATATGCTTATATTTTCTCTTATGCATTATTTAACAGTACGATCGTTTACATTCCAAACACTACTCTCAGCTAGTGCATCGTATCTTTTTCATTTTAGCCCTGGACCCTCTTAAGGATAAAACAATATCAATATGGCATGACCACTTTTCAAATTGCACAATTCATCTGACTTCCGCTCTGACATCATATTTACTCAAAAACACATTTTGACATCATTTTAGTCAGTTTAGTAATTTTCTCACACTGGACGGAGCAGCAGGGAAGTTTCAGTCTTTTTCTCCTAAATTTTGTGTCTGGTGTTTGTTTGTGATCTCACGCTTGACAAAGGCCAGTTGGCCGAAATATTTGCGCCTGTCTTGTCTGGATGTATTAAATACACGTTCTTATTCTTTTTGCGTTTTTTTTTCTGGTTCCTGTCTGCTTCAACGCGGGAAGTCACACTTGTTTTGGATTTCGTTTTACTAGTTGTTCTTTTTTTTTCTTCTTTTTTTCTACCCACTTTAGAACGTTTTAGAGCCATGAAAACCATACACTGATAATACAGGATAAAGACTGCCCCCATACGCTTCAGGTCTTGGGGGAGAGACGTGGTAAAGACCTCAACGTTTCTGGACTTTCAGAGCCTGCTCAAGATGAAGTCATCGCACCCGGACAATTCCATACGCGCTCCACCTGAATCTGCTAGCAAATTGTCTGAAACCAAGCAAAACCCACTATGCCGGCAAACTGTTCAAATAGGAAGGAGGGGGAAAGGAGGAGAGGGACCATTGAAATAATAAGCCGATATTACTACAATAATAGAAAACATTAATACAGGCAGCGAGCAGATCAGTTTTTAATGTAGCTGGCCGGGATTGAACTCAAGATATCAAGTCTTGAGTCTACAGCTCTGTCCAATTCCAAATGACCAAGTAGCCCGTAGGTTGAAAAAAAAATGCCGTGGCCCTCTCCAGGGTTTCGAACACACAACCCGTATGTTGTGATCATGGCGCCCTAAGCAACTGACTGAATGTTGTTAGGACTATGAGGATGTTTTCCCAGCTCCTCTCATACTCTCTCTCTCTCTCTCTGCTTCTTTTTATCTCTCTTTGTCTCTCTCCCTCCCTCCTTCTCTCCCTCTCCCTCCCTCTCTCTCTATCAGTTACTGCCTGTCTGCCTCTCTCTCTTGCTCTCTCTCTCCGCTTCTGTTTTTACCTCTGTCTGTCTGCTCTCTCTCTCTCTCTCTCCCCGTCTGCCTCTCCCTCTCTCTCTCTCATTGTCTTTCTCTCTCTGCTTCTCTCTCTCACTCTCTCTCCGTCTGTCTCCTCCCCTCCCCTTCTCTCTCTCTCTCTACCTCTATCTCGCTGCTTTACATTCCCCAACCTTGAACAGGGGTCCAGTACCCAGCCACACTACACAGAATCTTTCCTCTACCTGGACTCGAACACGGTACCCAAACCGCAAAGAGGAATATACACCACCACGCCAAGCAGTGACGGCCTCAAAACTCCGCTATAAGTCTGTCAAAAAGTTTTACATTTTACACCAGCTCTCTCTGCACACAGAAGAGGGAGGGGGAGGGAGGGAGGAGGGTACAAGATGGAGAGGGTGTGGGTGTGTGTGTGGGGGGGGGGGGTAGAAAGTGCCGACTGACGGGAAGGTTTGTATTTATTGCCAGGTGTCAATTGGTGAGAGGAGAAGTCCATGTCTACGGCTTAAAACCCTTTGACTGATATTCATATTCATATTGCCTATAACCCAGCCGACTACTAGAGCCATATCAGGGCTAACACCATGTCTTAAACGACAGCAAGTTCAGATTCATATTGCTTATAACCCAACCGACTACTAGAGCCATACCAGGGCTAACACCACGTCAAAAAGGACACCCAAGTTCATCTTCATATTGCTTGTAGCCCAGCCGACAACTACAGCCACATCAGGGCTAACACCACGTCAAAAACGACACTCAAGTTCAGATTCATACTGCTTGTAGCCCAGCGACAACTAGAGCCATATCAGGGCTAACACCACGTCAAAAACGACACTCAAGTTCAGATTCATACTGCTTGTAGCCCAGCCGACTACTAGAGCCATATCAGGGCTAACACCACGTCAAAACGACAACCTGGTTAAGATAAAAGACAACAGTTAAAATACCCAAGCTCACCGTTAACCTTGCAAATCTGAAATGCAATAAAGAAAACCACACATGGACGTAAAATGATATCCGGTGAAATCTATTGATCTCTTGTACAAAGTGGAAAATGGCATCAGGAGGGACGTCCTGTAACTCTACACGCCATCTGGCGGTAAGGTCTGTCCACAGTGCACGGAACTTACTGGTGACAGGAGGTGTCTATGTCTGTGGCTTAACCCTTTGATTCCCTCACCCTGTCCACCAGCATCCTGCATTGCCAACCATCCTAGCAAAGCAAAAACTTAACCCTTTAATTCCCTCACCCTGTCCACCAGCATCCTGCATTGTCAACCATCCTAACAAAGCAAAAACTTAACCCTTTGATTCCCTCACCCTGTCCACCAGCATACTGCATAGCCAACCATCACAGTAAAGCAAAAACTTAACCCTTTAATTCCCTCACCCCATCAACCAGCTTCCTGCAAAAAAAAATTAAAAACTTTGATTCCCTCACCCTTTCCGCCAGCTTCCTGCAAAAATTTACCTTTGATTCCCTCACCCTATCAACCAGTCCTGCAAAAATAATTAACACTTTGATTCCCTCATCCTAGCCACCAGCATCCTGCAAATATAAATTAACCCTTTGATTCCCTCACCCTTTCCGCAAGCTTCATGCACGAAGCTGTTGGAAAGGTTGAGGGAATCAAAGGCTATTTTTTTTTCAACTTAGCAGACAGGGTACAGGAGTCATCAAAGGGTTAACATGATGATGTAGCATGACACTGCCATAACTGTGGATGTAACAGCCCATGGATGGTGGGTGTGGTGGGATAGGATGGGATGGTGGAGGAGAGTTCCTGGTCTCCGTACCCAAAGATCCGTTACGGTAATTGTCATGGTTTTTTTCTCTTCTGGACAGAACTGTAGTTACCATCATTATCTCGTGGTGTGTGTGTGTGTGTGTGTGTGTGTGTGTGTGTGTGTGTGGTGTGTGTGTGTGGTGTGTGTGGTGTGTGGTGTGGTGTGGTGTGTGGTGTGTGTGTGTGAGTGGTGGTGTGTGTGTGTGTGTGTGTGTGTGTGTGTGTGTGTGTGTGTGTGTGGTGTGTGGTGTTGTGTGTGTGTGTGGTGTGTGTGTGTGTGTGTTGTGTGTGTGTGTGTGTGTGTGTGTGTGTTGTGTGTGTTTGTGTGTGTGTGTTGTGTGTGTGTGTGGTGTGTGTGTTGTGTGGTGTTGTGTGTGTGTGTGTGTGTGTGTGTGTGTTGTGTGTGTGTGTGTGTGTGTGTTGTGTGTGTTGTGTTGTGTGTGTGTGTGTGTGTGTGTGTGTTGTGTGTGTGTGTGTGTTGTGTGGTGTGTTGTGGTGTGTGTGTGTGTGTGTGTGTTAGTGTTGAATGTGTGTGTGATTTGTGTTTAAGTTAAATGTATATATGTGTAATCATTTAGTATATGTATGCATACACCCAATGAGAACAGAAGAGGAGAAAAGAGAAGGAGGCAGAGACAGAGAGACAGAGACAGAAACAGAGACAGAGAGAGACAGACAGAGACAGACAGACAGACATACAGACAGAGAGAGACAGACACAGAGAGAGAGACGGACAGAGAGAGAGAGACGGACAGAGAGAGAGAGAAAGATACAGAAATACAGAGACATAGAGACAGACATAGAGAGGAGAGAGAGAGAGGAAGAGAGAAGGAAGGAGACAACAAAGGAAGAGAAGAGAGGAGAAGAGAGAGAGAGAGAAGGAGACACACAAAGGAAAAGAGAAAGATAAAGAAATACAGAGACAGAGAAAACAAAAACTAAAAGAGACAGAAAAAAACCAATAAGGCACAAAAACACAAACAGACAGGAAAACAGAAGAGTAAACAAGCACAATCACTGTACAAACTGACAGTGTACACACACAGGTCTACATCACTGTACAAACTGACAGTGTACACATACATCACTGTACAAACTGACAGTGTACACATACAGGTCTACATCACTGTACAAACTGACAGTGTACACATACAGGTCTACATCACTGTACAAACTGACAGTGTACACATACAGGTCTACATCACTGTACAAACTGACACAGTGTACACATACAGGTCTACATCACTGTACAAACTGACACAGTGTACACATACAGGTCTACATCACTGTACAAACTGACACAGTGTACACATACAGGTCTACATCATCAGTACAAAGTACAACACTGACAGTGTACACACAGGTCTACATCACTGTACAAACTGACAGTGTACACATACAGGTCTACATCACTGTACAAACTGACACAGTGTACACATACAGGTCTACATCACTGTACAAACTGACACAGTGTACACACAGGTCTACATCACTGTACAAACTGACACAGTGTACACATACAGGTCTACATCACTGTACAAACTGACACAGTGTACACACACAGGTCTACATCACTGTACAAACTGACACAGTGTACACAACAGGTCTACATCACTGTACAAACTGACACAGTGTACACATACAGGTCTACATCACTGTACAAACTGACAGTGTACACATACAGGTCTACATCACTGTACAAACTGACACAGTGTACAACCACAGGTCTATACATCACTGTACAAACTGACACAGTGTACACATACAGGTCTACATCACTGTACAAACTGACATGTACACATACAGGTCTACATCACTGTACAAACTGACATGTACACAACAGGTCTACATCACTGTACAAACTGACACATGTACACATACAGGTCTACATCACTGTACAAACTGACAAGTGTACACATACAGGTCTACATCACTGTACAAACTGACACAGTGTCACACACAGGTCTACATCACTGTACAAACTGACAGTGTACACTATACAGGTCTACAATCACTGTACAAACTGACAGTGTACACACACAGGTCTACATCACTGTACAAACTGTACACGACAGTTGTACACATACAGGTCTACATCACTGTACAAACTGACAGTGTACACATACAGGTCTACATCACTGTACAAACTGACAGTGTACACACACAGGTCTACATCACTGTACAAACTGTACAAACTGACAGTGTACACCACAGGTCTACATCACTGTACAAATACTGACAGTGTACACATACAGGTCTACATCACTGTAAAACAAAACTGACAATGTACACATACAGGTCTACATCACTGTACAAACTGACAGTGTACACATACAGGTCTACATCACTGTACAAACTGACACAGTGTACACACACAGGTCTACATCACTGTACAAACTGACACAGTGTACACATACAGGTCTACATCACTGTACAAACTGACACAGTGTACACATACAGGTCTACATCACTGTACAAACTGACAATGTACACATACAGGTCTACATCACTGTACAAACTGACAGTGTACAATAGGTAATCATGCAAACTGACATGTAAAACGGATCTGTACAAACTAATACATAGGTCTACATACGTACAAACCTGAATACAGCACACAAGTTACAACACATGTAAAAGGTACAATACAGTTACATACTGTACAAATACATGTCAAACAGGTTACATCATGTACAAACTGACTGTACAACAGGTTACATCACGTACAAACTGACGTGTACAGTTAAACTGTACAATGCAGTGTACAAAAGTCTAATCACTGTAAAACTGACAGTGTAAACAGGTACATCTGTCAACGACCGTGTACAATACAGGTACTCAGTAAACTGACAGTTAATAAGGTTACATCACTGTAAATACAGTGTACACAACAGGTCTACATCACTGTACAACTGACAGTGTACACAACAGGTCTACATCACTGTACAAACGACAGTGTACACAACAGGTCTACATCACTGTACAAACTGACACATGTACACATACAGGTCTACATCACTGTACAAACTGAACTGTACACATACAGTCTAATCACTGTACAAACTGACAGTGTACACACAGTCTACATCACTGTACAAATGCAGTGTACAATACAGGTCTACATCACTGTACAAACTGACAGTGTACACTACAGGTCTACATCACTGTACAAACTGACAGTGTACACATACAGGTCTACATCACTGTAAAACTGACAGTGTACACACAGGTCTACATCACTGTACAAACTGACAGTGTACACAACAGGTCTACATCACTGTACAAACTGACAGTGTACATATACAGGTCTACATCACTGTACAAACTGACACAATGTACACATACAGGTCTACATCACTGTACAAACTGACACAGTGTACACATACAGGTCTACATCACTGTACAACTGACAAACTGACAGTGTACACATACAGGTCTACATCACTGTACAAACTGACAGTGTACACATACAGGTCTACATCACTGTACAAACTGACAGTGTACACAACAGGTCTACATCACTGTACAAACTGACAGTGTACACACACAGGTCTACATCACTGTACAAACTGACAGTGTACACATACAGGTCTACATCACTGTACAAACTGACACAGTGTACACATACAGGTCTACATCACTGTACAAACTGTACAAACTGACAGTGTACACACACAGGTCTACATCACTGTACAAACTGACACAGTGTACACACACAGGTCTACATCACTGTACAAACTGACACAGTGTACACACACAGGTCTACATCACTGTACAAACTGACACAGTGTACACACACAGGTCTACATCACTGTACAAACTGACACAGTGTACACAACAGGTCTACATCACTGTACAAACTGACAGTGTACACATACAGGTCTACATCACTGTACAAAACTGACACAGTGTACACATACAGGTCTACATCACTGTACAAACTGACAGTGTACACATACAGGTCTACATCACTGTACAAACTGACAGTGTACACATACAGGTCTACATCACTGTACAAACTGACAGTGTACACATACAGGTCTACATCACTGTACAAACTGACACAGGGTACACATACAGGTCTACATCACTGTACAAACTGACAGTGTACACATACAGGTCTACATCACTGTACAAACTGACACAGTGTACACATACAGGTCTACATCACTGTACAAACTGACAGTGTACACATACAGGTCTACATCACTGTACAAACTGACAGTGTACACATACAGGTCTACATCACTGTACAAACTGACAGTGTACATACAGTTACATCACTGTACAAACTGACAGTGTACACATACAGGTCTACATCACTGTACAAACTGACAGTGTACATATACAGGTCTACATCACTGTACAAACTGACACAGTGTACACAACAGGTCTACATCACTGTACAAACTGACACAGTGTACACATACAGGTCTACATCACTGTACAAACTGACAGTGTACACACACAGGTCTACATCACTGTACAAACTGACAGTGTACACACACAGGTCTACATCACTGTACAAACTGACAGTGTACACATACAGGTCTACATCACTGTACAAACTGACACAGTGTACACATACAGGTCTACATCACTGTACAAACTGACAGTGTACATATACAGGTCTACATCACTGTACAAACTGACAGTGTACATATACAGGTCTACATCACTGTACAAACTGACAGTGTACACATACAGGTCTACATCACTGTACAAACTGACAGTGTACATATACAGGTCTACATCACTGTACAAACTGACAGTGTACATATACAGGTCTACATCACTGTACAAACTGACAGTGTACATATACAGGTCTACATCACTGTACAAACTGACACAGTGTACACATACAGGTCTACATCACTGTACAAACTGACAGTGTACATATACAGGTCTACATCACTGTACAAACTGACACAGTGTACACATACATCACTGTACAAACTGACACAGTGTACACATATAGGTCTACATCACTTACAGAGGCAGGGACGGAGAGATGTTTGTACAACAAACACCAACAAGACAGACACCACAGCCCACCATATCTAATGATCCAGGCTTCCTGTTTTCTTACAACTCCACACGTTGGCCATGAAGAAACGCACGCACGCAAAAATAAACAGAACAAAAAATATAATGAAATAAAATAAAATCCTTTTTAAAAAAAAAAGAGACAGAAAGCACACTTCACTAAAACACTGAAGCAGACATGTTGTTTTCTTTTAGAATGAGAAGTTTGCCATAAACTATTTTTTAACGAAAGAGAGAGAGAGGGAGGGAGAGAGACAGACTGACAGACAGAGACAGAGAGACAAACGCAGAAGACAAGGGAGGGAGAGAGGGAGGGGAGAGAGTGAGGGGGAGGGAGGGAGAGAGAGGGGGGAGGGAGGAAGAGAGAAAGAGAGAGACACAAAACACACACACACACACACACACACACACACACACACACACACACACACACACACACACACACACACACACACACACAAAGAGAGAGACAGAGAAACACAGACAGTGACAGACAGTGAGAGAGAGAGAAACAAGAGAGAGACGAGAGAGAGAGAGAGAGAAGAGAAAAGAGAAAGAGAAAGAGAGAGAGAGGGGGGCAGAGAGACAGACAGACACAGAGAAAGAGAGACAGACAGAAACAGACAGACAAACAGAGCCAAGTGATAGTTAATGATAAAATGTTTGCCTGTATAAATCATCATCATCATCAGGTGCCCTGCCGCATGGCGTTGGCGATCATGGACTTCCATCTGCCTCTATCTCTCGTTGCCGCTAGCATCTCCCCCGCCCTCCTCGTCCCCAGCCACTCTGCAAGTCCGTCCAGCATTCTCTCCCTGGGTCTACCTGGTGCTCTCTTTCCCTCCAGCTATCCCGTTGTGACCAGGTGCTCCAAATCCCCCTTCCTCATAAAATGGCCTACAAATGTTGCCTGTCTTTTCCTTATCTTCCTTATGAGTGATCTACTTGTGTCTGCTGTTTCTGTCCATGGGTAACCTGGGAAAATTACGATGGTGGTTTCAGGACTATAACCACCTCAAAAAGTATATCATACTTAACAACAACAAAAATGTTTTAAAAAACTGGAGGAAAATTAAGTGCACATATCAATGAATTCGCGCACATAATCTAAGGAGATATCCTTGGCGTTAAGGAATCCATTCAATTGATCACACAGGGGATTTAAAAAGCATACCTGAATATGTATTTGAATATAACAAAGACCTAAAACATATCTAAAAACGGGCCTCAATTACCTAAAATTGCTTCTGCACAACACATTTGTTTAAAGTCAAAAAGGCACTTAATACATGTGCTCAATTATCAGTCCTAAGAGAAAGTATGTAAGGCTACATAGAACACACAAGTGAATGGACATCAGCAGAACATGAAGCACATAGTCGGCTATGTTTCGCACAGAGTCGGATAATATTACAGAATTATTCGGACAAACCAGATGACATCACCACCCCTGATGACATGTTGTCTTCGTCTGTCCTCTCATCTCTCGCATCTCTGTCTCTCTGTCTGTCTGTCTGTCTGTCTTCCTCTCTCTCTCTCTTTCTCTCTGTCTGTCTGTCTGTCTTCTCTCGTCTTTCTCTTTGTCCGTCTCTCTCTCTCTTCTCTCTCTGTCTGTCTGTCTGTCTTTTCACTCTCACTCTCTCTCTCTCTCTCTTCTCTCTTCCTTCTCTTTCTCTCTCTCACTCTCTCTCTCTTCTTCTTCTCACTCTCTCTCACTCTCTCTCACTCTGTCACTCTCTCTCTCTCTCTCTTTCACTCTCTCTTCACTCCCACTCCTCTCTCTCTCTCCTCTCTCTCTCCTCTCTTCTCCTCCTCTCTGACCCCATCCAATCACTCTTCCTTCTCTCTTCACTCTCTCTCGCTTATTCTCTCTCTTATACCACTCAGTCAACAGGGCAATCATACTACAGCCCTTCACAGTCCACTGACACAAGGCGGTAATGCACTCATACTTAGCTCACACTTCACATTTCCTACTGAACAGGCGTGGGTGAAGTGACAGACCAAATACCTACCCACATTCACGAAGTCTATGACAACGGGAGGGGTGAAGTGCAGACTCAAAATACCTATAGCCAACACTTCACAGTCCTACTGAACAAGGGGCAGGTGGGGGTGAAGTGACAGACTCAAAATACCTATAGCCAACACTTCACAGTCCTACTGAACAAGGGGCAGGTAGGGGGTGAAGTGACAGACTCAAAATACCTATAGCCAACACTTCACAGTCCTACTGAACAAAGGGCAGGTGGGGGTGAAGTGCAGACTCAAAATACCTTAGCCAACACTTCACAGTCCTACTGAACAAAGGGCAGGTGGGGGTGAAGTGACAGACTCAAAATACTTAGCCAACACTTCACAGTCCTACTGAACAAGGGCAGGTGGGTGAGTGACAGACTCAAATACTGTAGCACACTTCAGTCTACTGAACAAGGCAGGTGGGGGGAATGACAGACTCAAAATACCTATAGCCAACACTTCACAGTCCTACTGAACAAGGGGCAGGTGGGGGTGAAGTGACAGACTCAAAATACCTATAGCCAACACTTCACAGTCCTACTGAACAAAGGGCAGGTGGGGGTGAAGTGACAGACTCAAAATACTTAGCCGACACTTCACAGTCCTACTGAACAAAGGGCAGGTGAGGGTGAAGTGACAGACTCAAAATACATAGCCAACACTTCACAGTCCTACTGAACAAAGGGCAGGTGGGGGTGAAGTGACAGACTCAAAATACTTAGCCAACACTTCACAGTCCTACTGAACAAAGGGCAGGTGGGGGCGGAGCTAGGAGGTGGTGGTGGAGAGAAGAAAAAGAAAGCAAAAAAAAAAAAAAAAAAAAGGAGAAAGACAATGATACTGAAGTCAGCAATTAACTCAGTCAGGTCCAGAAATAAAGTTATAATTACCACGGACGGGAAGACAATCCAGTAAACGTGGAACTTCTTCAAATAATAATGGGCAAGGGGGAGGGAGGGGGGGGGAGGATCTATGAAACAGAAATGTGACACCACCAGAATGATGGAAACGGCTCTGCGTCAATAGAACCAACTAGCCTGTGTCCACAGGACATTGGGCATTGGTCAAGAGGGATTCATCGCACTCGGACAATTCCTTATGCGCTCCACCCAAATCTGCCAGCAATTATCTAGAAGATTTCCAGATCCTGCGCAAAACCCTAAGCGCTAGGAAGGTCTTGACATGGGGAGGGGGGGGGGGAAGAGAATAGAGACCTATGAAACAGTAAGCTGACACCACCAAATAATGGAAACATTCAGATGGGCAGACAACAGACCAGTGGACCTATGAAACAGTAAAGCTGACGTCACCACAATGATGGAAACATTCAGATGGGCAGACAACAGACCAGTGGACCTATGAAACAGTAAGCTGACATCACCACAATGATGGAAACATTCAGATGGGCAGACAACATGACCAGTGGACCTATGAAACAGTAAGCTGACTCACCACAATGATGGAAACATTCAGATGGGCAGACAACAGACCAGTGGACCTATGAAACAGTAAGCTGACATCACCACAATGATGGAAACATTCAGATGGGCAGACAACAGACCAGTGGACCTATGAAACAGTAAGCTTACGTCACCACAA
>JAPXFY010000016.1:3119598-3139598 GCA_030674185.1 Monoplex corrugatus
GTGTGTGTGTGTGTGTGTGTCTGTGTGTTGTGTGTGTGTGTTGTGTGGTGTGTGGGTGTGTGTGTGTATGCCTGTGTGTGTGTGTATGTGTATGTCTGTGTGTGTATGCGTGTGTGTACGTGTGTGTGTGCGTGTGTGTCTGTGTGTGTGTGCGTGCGTATGTGTTTGTGTTCGTGCGTGTGTGTACGTGTGTGTGTGTGCGTGCGTGCGTGCGTGCTGTGGGGGGGGGGAGACTACAGTGAAGGGAAAAGAGCTGACAGCTTGCGAGCTGGTGGCAGGGCGGGCTGCCCAAAAGAGAGATGAAGACCAGAGTGGGGCGAGAGAGAGGGGTCTTCCATTCTGTCTTGGTCCGGAGGCTGGGCTGGACCTGGTTGGTGCCGTTGTGTGGCTATGTCCCAGGGTTTGTCATCTCCCCACCTTGCCATTCAGTTTCTAAACAAGATAACTGATGACTGGGTCCGAATGGGTCATGCAAGCGCATGGACAGCCCCCCTTTACTTGATAAAATGACTGTCGAGTGGCTTCGGGGGGTTTGGGGAGGAGGGAGTGATTGTCCGGATAGTGGTGAGGCATTATTGCTCTGGGCCCCCTCAGGAGTTTCTTGTTAACAGAGCAACTGGTCAGTTGTGATAACATTAACGTCAACAATGTAATGTATGCAGGCTGTCAGAGTGAGGCAAACAATACACAGAGAAACCTTACATCACCACTGTTACTAACAAAGTCTATAAAACACGCAAAGACAGGTTGTGATCAATTCATTGACCATGGAGGAACCAAGAACTGAAGAGAAGAATAATACAACCAATCTGCTTGAGGATTGATAAAGTTACCCTTGATTGTGTGTGTTGTGTGTGTGTGTGTGTGTGTGTGTGTGTGTGTGTGTGTGTGTGTGTGTGTGTGTGTGTGTGTAGGTGTGTGTGTGTGTGTGTGTGTGTATGTGTGTGTATCTCTGTGTGTGCGTGTGTGTGTGTGTATGTGTGTGTATCTGTGTGTGGTGTGTGTGTGTGTGTGTGTGTGTGTGTGTGTGTGTGTATGTGTATTGTGTGTGTATCTGTGTGTAGGTGTATGTGTGTGTGTAGGTGTGTGTGTGTGTATGTCTGTGTGTGTGTGAGTGTGTGTGTGTGTGCGTGTGTGTTGTGTGTGTATGTGTGTGTGTAGGTGTGTGTGTGTAGGTGTCTGTGTGTGTGTGTGCGCGCGCGCGTGTGTGTGTGTGTGTGTGTGTGTGTGTGTATGTGTGTGTTTGTGTGTGTAGGTGTCTGTGTGTGTGTATGTGTGTGTGTATGCGTGTGCGTGTGTGTGTGTGTGTGTGTGCGTGCGTGTGTGTGTGTGTGCATGTATGTGTGTATATGTGTGTGTATGCGTGTATGTGTATGTGTGTACGAGTGATGTGTGCGTATGTGTAAGCGTGTGCGTGCGTGTGTGTGTGTGTGTGTGAGAGTGTGTGTGTATATAATTTTTTTTATATATATATATATATATATGTGTGTGTGTGTGTGTGTGTGTGTGTACGTATGTGGATGTATGATGTGTGTATATGTATGTGCGTGTGTGCGTGTGCTTGCGTGTGTGTGGGGAAGGAGGGGGTGGGAGTCGGTCTGTCTGTGTCTGTGTCCCCCAGGAGTGTGTATGAGAGAGGGGGTGAATGCCAACAGTCTACAATTACTGTCACCACTGCTCTCCTGTAAACCTGTACATCTCTCGGGACTGGGAGACGAGCAACCTGCTGGTAATGTAATAGGAGAATAAGCGGCGTGTGCAGGTTGGGAGGGAGGGAGGGGGGAGGGGAGGGGAGGGGAGGGGAGGGGAGGGGGGCAGTTCTACTGAGGTAAGATGAGAGGTGGAGCATGGAGCTAACAGACAAATCAAAACAGTCAGTTATGTAAAGGATCCCCTCTTTCTGTGTGCCTAACTTGCACACGCACAAGAAAGAGAGAGACAGACACAGAGAGAGAGAGAGAGAGACAGACAGAGACAGAGAGACAGGCAGACAGAGACAGACAGACAGATGAAGTAAGAGAGGGGGAGAGGGGAGGGGAGGGAAGGAGGGAAAGAGAAAGGGGGTGGAGAGACAGAGACAGACAGACAGGACAGACAGATACAGATAGAGACAGAGAGAGACAGACAGGACAGACAGACACAGACACACAGGACATACAGAGAGACAGAGGCAGACAGACAGGACAGACAGAGACGGAGACAGACAGATACAGAATAGAGACAGACAGAGACAGACAGACAGATAGATAGACAGACGGAGACAGACAGACAGACAAACAGACAGAGACAGACAGACAGACAGAGACAGACAGAGAGACAGACAGACAGACAGGACACAGATACAGACAGACAGACAGACAGATAGAGATAGGAGACAGACAGATACAGATAGAGACAGACATGACAGACATATACAGACAGACAGACAGAGACACACAGATAGAGACAGACAGGACAGACAATACAGACAGAGACACACAGATAGATAGAGACAGACAGACAGATGGAGACAGACAGGCAGGCAGACAGACAGAGGTTCAGACAGACAAGATTTGCGCTATATAAATAAAATTATTATTATTATTATTAGTACGTACGCTACGGTTGGTAATAAAACTTTTCTTCATTCAGACACACACAGACCACCTTGCTGCCTGTTTGTTGAAAAGTGGGATTTCCTGGGGCTGAAATTGTGTGGCCCAAAAGACACGTGACCTGTTACGGGTGGTGGTGGTGGTTGGTGGTGGTGGTGGTGGTGGTGTGTGTGTGTGTGTATATGTGTGTGTGTGTGGGGGGGGGGGTGACAGCAGTGTGACCAGGCCCTGTCTCGCTGTACACACCGGTCATTTCTCCCGGGAAATCACGTGCTCGTCACCGGACACACTGCAGGTGGCGCCCCCTTCATTACGTGCCCTTGACAGTAGGCGGAGGGATACGGGTTGTTGTCAGCAAGTAGTCCCTGCCTGTGGCTTGATGTCATCAATGGCGTGGCTCAAAGCGGTCTAAATGTAATTAGCCTTTACCTTGGGTAAGATTGTTCTTCGTCTGCGTTGAACAGGAAAAAGGGCAGGCAAGACAGATGGTCAGGCCATACAAAAAATGTCTTCTTCTTGTGACACGTTCTGTTCTGCATAACCCTGATTTAGACAAGTGACCCGTGTCTGTTAAGGCATGTATCGTCGTAACTCAATGACGGACTGGTGGCTGGCTGACCTCTCATAGTCTTTGGGTTCAAATCTATTCGCAGCGAAGACAGAAATCTTCACTGAAAAATGTTCACCTTCCAGGTAGCTGTGACTCAAATGAATAATCATGTCCATTTAAACTTCAAAAACACATACAACCCAGTAAAGTTTTGTAACGCTTACTGAAAGTTGAGCACTTCATACAACGATTACTTTAATAAAATTTGAACACATCATATCCGATCTATGTCATCATCACGTCCCAAACTTTGGCAATCATCGTATCATCAGTGCCCTGCCAATGACTTGGCAATCATCTCATCATCAGTGCCCTGCCACATGACTTTGGCAATCATCGTCATCATCATGTGCCCTGCCAATGACTTTGGCAATCATCGTCATCATCATGTGCCCTGCCACATGGCTTTGGCAATCATCGTCATCATCACGTGCCCTGCCACATGGACTTTGGCAATCATCGTCATCATCACGTGCCCTGCCACATGGCTTTGGCAATCATCGTCATCATCAGTGCCCTGCCACATGCTTTGGCAATCATCGTCATCATCACGTGCCCTGCCAATGGCTTTGGCAATCATCGTCATCATCACGTGCCCTGCCACATGACTTTGGCAATCATCGTCATCATCACGTGCCCTGCCACATGACTTTGGCAATCATCGTCATCATCACGTGCCCTGCCACATGACTTTGGCAATCATCGTCATCATCACGTGCCCTGCCACATGACTTTGGCAATCATCGTCATCATCACGTGCCCTGCCACATGACTTTGGCAATCATCGTCATCATCACGTGCCCTGCCACATGACTTTGGCAATCATCGTCATCATCACGTGCCCTGCCACATGACTTTGGCAATCATCGTCATCATCACGTGCCCTGCCACATGGCTTTGGCAATCATCGTCATCATCACGTGCCCTGCCACATGGCTTTGGCAATCATCGTCATCATCACGTGCCCTGCCACATGCTTTGGCAATCATCGTCATCATCACGTGCCCTGCCACATGACTTTGGCAATCATCGTCATCATCACGTGCCCTGCCACATGGCTTTGGCAATCATCGTCATCATCACGTGCCCTGCCACATGACTTTGGCAATCATCGTCATCATCACGTGCCCTGCCACATGACTTTGGCAATCATCGTCATCATCACGTGCCCTGCCACATGGCTTTGGCAATCATCGTCATCATCACGTGCCCTGCCACATGACTTTGGCAATCATCGTCATCATCAGTGCCCTGCCACATGACTTTGGCAATCATCGTCATCATCACGTGCCCTGCCACATGGCTTTGGCAATCATCGTCATCATCACGTGCCCTGCCACATGCTTTGGCATATCGTCATCATACTGTGCCTGCACATGGCTTGCAATCATCGTCATCATCACGTGCCCTGCCACATGCTTTGGCAATCATCGTCATCATCACGTGCCCTGCCACATGGCTTTGGCAATCATCGTCATCATCACGTGCCCTGCCACATGGCTTTGGCAATCATCGTCATCATCACGTGCCCTGCCACATGGCTTTGGCAATCATCGTCATCATCACGTGCCCTGCCACATGACTTTGGCAATCATCGTCATCATCACGTGCCCTGCCATATGACTTTGGCAATCATCGTCATCATCACGTGCCCTGCCACATGACTTTGGCAATCATCATCATCATCACGTGCCCTGCCACATGACTTTGGCAATCATCGTCATCACGTGCCCTGCCACATGACTTTGGCATTCATCGTCATCATCACGTGCCCTGCCACATGACTTTGGCAATCATCGTCATCATCACGTGCCCTGCCACATGACTTTGGCAATCATCGTCATCATCACGTGCCCTGCCACATGCTTTGGCAATCATCGTCATCATCACGTGCCCTGCCACATGACTTTGGCAATCATCGTCATCATCACGTGCCCTGCCACGTGGCTTTGGCAATCATCGTCATCATCACGTGCCCTGCCACGTGGCTTTGGCAATCATCGTCATCATCACGTGCCCTGCCACGTGGCTTTGGCAATCATCGTCATCATCACGTGCCCTGCCACATGGCTTTGGCAATCATCGTCATCATCACGTGCCTGCCACATGACTTTGGCAATCATCGTCATCATCACGTGCCCTGCCACATGGCTTTGGCAATCATCGTCATCATCACGTACCCTGCATATGGCTTTGGCAATCATCGTCATCATCACGTGCCCAGCCATATGACTTTGGCAATCATCGTCATCATCACGTGCCCTGCCACATGACTTTGGCAATCATCGTCATCATCACGTGCCCTGCCATATGACTTTGGCAATCATCGTCATCATCACGTGCCCTGCCACAAGGCTTTGGCAATCATCGTCATCATCACGTGCCCTGCCATATGACTTTGGCAATCATCGTTCTCATCACGTGCCCTGCCATATGACTTTGGCAATCATCGTCATCATCACGTGCCCTGCCACATGACTTTGGCAATCAATAATCAATAACCCGTCGGAATCTATCTGTTGTCGCTGCAAGCATTTTCCATCTTCTCTGTCTTCATCTACTCCGGAAATCCACCCAATATTTTCTCACTGGATCAACCTGGCGCTTTTTTTCTCTCCAGCTTTCCTCTTGTGACTAGGTGCTCAAATTTCTCTTGCCTCATAGAATGTCCTATGAATGTTGCTTGTTTGTTTTTTTTCTTAATCTTCTTCATTAATGCTCTTTGTATGTGCGTGTGTGTATGTGCGTACGTGTGTGTGCGTGCGTGCGTGAGTGAGTGAGTGAGTGAGTGAGTGAGTGTGTGAGTGTGTGTGTGTGTGTGTGTGTGTGTGTGTGTGTGTGTGTGTGTGTATGTGTGTGTGTGTGTGTTTGCCTCTTTCAAGACTGTCTCATTTCTTTTCTTTGCTGTCCATGGAACTCTTAACATTCTTCTTAAAAACCACATTTCAGCCGCTTCAATCTTGTTGTGACTTTGCGTGTCCATACAACCCATTAGTTCAAATCATGTCAATGTTCAAAATTAACAGTTCCATACAAGCCGTTAATTAACCCCAGTCCTCTTAACCCTATAACCATAGAGGAGTGAGATGGTAGAGACCTCAACTGTTCTCAGGGCCAGCATTATGAGGATGGTGCCCACCTCCTCTCCCGAGCAGCTTTACCTTTCCCTAACACTGAAGACAGTCAGATACCCGTCTCTACTTCTACGCTAACCAGGCTTTGTCCCAGTCATTCCTTTTGAAAGTCAAACGTTCCATGCAAAAATCCCAAACTCCTTACCCCTTCTTGATAGACACCATGTGCTACAAAAGCCTCAATAACGCAGCCCCCGATTACCTGTCAAGCCTACTTGAGATCTATCTTCCCTCACGTACCCTCCGCTCTGCCTCCGATCCTCTGACTTTTCGCTTTCCACGCACTATGCTCAATACCTATGGTCCACGAGCCTTCTCTGTTTCTGGTCCACTCTCCTGGAACAAACTTCCTCTCTCAGTCCGTCAGCAACCTACTTTTGTCTCCTTCAAGTCCGCTCTCAAAACTCACCTTTTCTCCTCCGCATAAAATCCTAACCTCACTCAACCCCCCCCCCCCCCCCCCCTCTGCAGCCTGTCTCCGCTCGGAGGGAATCACATGATTATAATATATAATTGTATATGCTATGCTCTCTATAATTTTCCATTGCTTTTATTCTTGCTTTTATTGCTTTTATTCTTTCTCCCCATTTATAGCCATGCGTGTGTGTGAGTGTGTGTGTGTGTGTGTGTGTGTGTGTGTGTGTGTGTGTGTGTGTGTGTGTGTGTGTGTGTGCGTGCGTGTGTGTGCGTGCGTGCGTGCGTGCGTGCTTGCGTGTGTGTCTGCTTCAGCGCTTAGATTTGATTTTATCAAGATTTTGCGCTATATAAATATTGTAATTATTATTAATTATTATTATTATTATACAGTTGAGATAGTGATACGTCATGTTCATTTTAGTCAATATCCTTTACACATTTCTGACATCTATTTTTATTATCATCATCATCATCATCATTGTTATCATTATTATCATTTTCCTTTCAATTTTCAAGAAAGCGAAACATTTCACAGTCCCTGAACGATATTGTGGTCTCTGTTTTCAGCCTACTAAGTAAAAGTCGGTAGTTTTAATTTCGCTTGTCTAAGCATTCTGACTTTGCGTGTTGACTGCCCACGCCTCACATCCGTACAACAATATCTGTTCCACATTTTTTATAACACTGAAGAACTCTCTTCCTGATGTTGATTGATAGGCATTTGTTATAAGAAGGCCCTTCATTTTCTTGAATGCTGCTTTAGCTTGGCCGTTCTGCTGAGAGTTCCATGGACAGCAAAGAAAACAAACGAGACAGTCTTGAAGGAGGCAGACACAAAAAGAACATTAGTGAAGCAGATTAGGAAAAGAAAAGCAACATTTACAGGACATTTTATGAGACAAGAAAAATTAGAGCACCTAGTCACAACAGGACAGCTGAAGGGAAAAGAATACCACGCAGATCCAGGGAGAAAATACTGGACAGACTTGCAGAGTGGGTGAAGACAGAGAGGGTGGGAGATGTACTTGCAGCAACAAAGGACAGATTTGCATGGAGGGCCATGATCGCCAACACCACGCGGCAGGACACATGATGATGTCTAGACATAGACCTCTGCTGTACAATTCTATGTTTTATTAAAGTAATAACATCCACTCAATTAGCTAACTGCGGTCAGTTTTCTTGTCCATGTTTATGTTTTAGGTTGTGTACATGTACTGACCAAGGAACAGTGACAAAATGGAAAGTATAGATTTACCAGCACTTTCCAATGTCCATACCATCAGAGCCACATGTTCCGGGCTTTAGCTTGTCGCTGTTTTTATTTATAAGTTTTGTAGTTACGTTTTAATTATCAGTATAAAGATCAAGGAATCGTTATTGACATAAACATTAGAAAACGTCATCAACTTTTAATGAAAAGTAACTTTAAAAGTCAGATTGCAATGGAAATGTGTGTGTGTTTGCCTAATCTCAAGTCTCTCTCTCTCTCTCTCTCTCTCTCTCTCTATACTATATATATCTTATTTATATCTTATTATATATCTATATATATATATATCTATCTCTCTCTCAATCTCTCTCTCTCTCTACACACACACACACACACACACACACACACACACACACACATATATATATATATATATATATATATATATAGTCTAATATCACTTATAGTGAAAAGACGTTAAATCAAGGAACGAACGAACACACAACACACACACACACACACACACACACACAATATATATAATATATATATATATATTATATATATTATATATCTCCTTCCCTCCCTCCCCTCACACGCACGACATTTTCATTAACAGACGGTGCATCAAAATGGCTTAAATCTCACGACGACCTCAAGTCCTAGGACCAGCAGCGGATAAAAGGACAGAGGGGAATGGGGGAAAGGTCAGGGTCGTCAGTATGAAGGTTTGCCTGTGACGACAGGATAGGGCTTGATCATGATGCTGATACACATGGGGTAAGGGCGGGGATGGGGGGTGGGGTGAGAGAGTAGTGTTGTGGCGTTAACGGGTTCCTGTCACAAACGGGTAACAAACCAAAAGGCACATTCAGAATTAACCAGTGATCCCTATGGCGTCAATGTATGGTGGTGCTACCGTCATCATCATCATCATCATCATCAGGTGCCTTGCCGCATGGCGTTGGCGATCATGGACTTCCATCTGTCTCTATCTCTCGTTGCCCCTAGCATCTCTCCCACCCCCCTCGTCCCAGCCACTCTGCAAGTCCGTCCAGCATTTTCTCCCTGGGTCTACCTGGTGCTCTCTTTCCCTCCAGTTTTCCCGTTTGATCAGGTGCTCCAAATTCCCTTTCCTCATAAAATGGCCTATAAATGTTGCCTGTCTTTTCCTAACCTTCCTTATGAATGATCTACCTATGTCTGCCTCCATCAAGACTGTCTCGTTTGTTTTCTTTGCTGTCCATGGAACTCTCAACATACTTCTTAGAAACCACATCTCGGCTGCCTCAATCTTGTTCTGGCTTTTTCTATTTCTAGTATATTCACAAGGTTTTGTAGGTCCCTTTCATTTTCTGCAATTCGCACGGTGTCATCTGGTATCGAATGTTGTTTATCATTTTTCCTCCAACCTTTAATCCAGGGTCTTCTTCTGGGTTTCTCATAATGTTTTCGCTGTAAAAGTGAAAACTGATCTGGTGACAAAACACAACCCTGTCTGACTCCTCTTTTGATGTTTTGGAAAGAGCTTATATCGTTTTCTATTCTCATTGCAGCTGTTTCTTCCCAATACATATTTCTGATTATTTGTTGACCTTTTCCATCAACATTGAGTCTTTCTAGTTGGTTGATCAATTCTTCATGTCTTACCGTACCGTGCTTGTTACAATTCCCTACAGGGACGGAGCTTAGCTCCTCGCGGTGCGGGTGGGCCTCAGTATCTCAGAGCATCAGATTCACATACTAATGGTTGTGAGTTCGATTCCAGGGAAGCGCTCCAGTTAAACTGGCTTTCTCACTGTCCCATCTTAACATCACTGTTGTCCTGGTGGTGTCAGTATAGGATTAGATAAGTCCCCCTTCCCCACTTCCCTGGGATGGTTATCCCCGTCGGCCATATCACCTGAGGTGGGTACCGACATAAAACGAACCAAACAATCAAAAACCTGCGGTGCTTGGATGCAACGGTCTTGTCTCCCGATAAAACTACGGAGTGCTCTTTCTTTTCATGTTGAAAGTATCGACTCCACTTTTCTGTTTTATAAACTTTTATCTATTTATGACATTTCTGTGACTTTTACGTCAGTTTTGATGTTGGAAAAAAAACACAAAAAAAAACGTGCCACTAGCCTAACTTCAAAGAAAATTCGCTAATTAATCTGACGTTAGATTGGTGCAGTTAAAAACGTTAATTGTCATTCGTGACGGTGCTTCCCGTTAACCCCTTCCACTCCTTCACTATATCCAACAACTGAAAAACTTAACTCTTTGACTCCTTCATCCTATCCATCAACTTCCTGCAGCAAGCTGGTGAATAGGATGGAGGAGTCAAAGGGTTAGTGTTTGCTTCGCTAGCCTAGTGACAATGCAGGATGCTGGTGTACAGGGTGCGGCAGTCAAAGAGTTAACGACACAACAGTGGACGGGGGGGTCGGGTGGTTACTGGGGGGGGGGGATAGATAGTGACAAAAGGGGTAGGACCTTTTTATGGTGTGGGACATATGATAAGATTGTGGTGATGATCAGACGGGGGGGGGGGGGGTAAATGTGGGCGGGAGGACAGGGTTATGGAGGGTGAGGGGGAGTGTACGTGTGCTGGGATTTGGAGTGTGAGGTGGGGTGAAGGTGAAATCGAAACATGCCCCTGGGGTGAGGGCTACATGAGTTTCCACTCCTAGAAACTTGTCTGTCTCTTGTATTTGACGGGATTTGAGAAATTTGTCATCATAGTGTCTGTGTTGTGTATGTGAGAGTGGCTGTGTTGTGCGTGTGTGTGGTGTGTGGGTGTGTGGTTGTTGTGTTGTGTGTGTTGTGTGTTGTGTGTGTGTGTGTGTGTGATGTTGTGGTGTGTGTTGTGTGTGTGTGTGTGTGTGAGTTTGTGTGTGTGTGACAGAGAGAGACAAAGAGAAAGAGAAAGCACTGTGTGTGTGTGTATGTGTGTGTGTGCGTGTGTGTGTGTGTGTGTGTGTGTGTGTGTGTGTGTGTGTGTGTGTGTGTGTGTGTGTGTGTGTGTGTGTGTGTGTGTGTGTGTTCTCTGATTACATTTTCTGTGAGATATTGACAAAGGTGTGGTGGTGTTACACTGTCTAATATGTGTGGTGTGTGTGCTGTTGTGTGTGTGTGTGTGTGTGTTGTTTGTGTGTGTGTGTGTTTTGTGTGTGTGTGTGTGTTGTGTGTGTGTGTGTGTGTGTGTGTGTGTGTGTGTGTGTTGTGTGTGTGTGTGTGTGTGTGTGTGTGTGTGTGTGTGTGTTGTGTAGTGTGTGTGTGGTCGTCTTGATTTAACATCTTTCTCTGTGAGTGATATTAGACTCTGTGTGTGTGTGTGTGTGTGTGTGTGTGTGTGTGTGTGTGTGTGTGTGTGTGTGTGTGTGTGTGTGTGTGTGAGTGTTTGTGTGTGTGTGTTGTGTGTGTGTGTGTGTGTGTGTGTGTGTGTGTGTAAGAGAAGAGAGAGCAGAGAGAGACACAGACAGACAGACAGACAGACAGTCATAAAGAGGCAGAGACAGAGAGCGATAAAAACTGTGTAGTTGCTATGGATGAATCAGATGCAAACTTACGTATGTATAGATGAAAAGTCTCTGTCTGTCTGTCTGTCTGTCTGTGTGTGTGTGTGTGTGTGTGTGTGTGTGTGTGTTGTGTGTGTGTGTGGTGTGCGTGTGTTGCGTGCGTGTGTGTGTGTGTGTGTGTGTGGTGCGTGGTGTGTGCGTGGTGGTGTGTGTGTGTGTGTGTGTGTGTGTGTCGGTGTCTGTCTGTCTGTCGGTGTGTCTGTGTCTATATATATTCTGTGTTTGTATATTTGTCTATCTGTGTGAGCCATTTGTATGTCTATCCGTGTGTCTGTGTATCTGTGGTATGACACATGCCCATACAGACAGATATGTACATAAACATCCGTGGCTGGAGTGAATCTTGTAGATATAGTTTTGAAAACTTTCTGCTTTTTTCTGACAAACTAAGCACATTGCTACATATTGACCTGCGTCACACGCGGATGTGGTCAGAGACAGTGAGAGAAATGAGAGAGAAGACAGACAGACAGACAGACTGACTGAGAGAGACAGACAGACAGACTGAGAGAGACAGACAGAAGACGACTGAGAGAGAAGACAGACAGACAGAGAGAAGACAGACAGACAGACTGAGAGACAGACAGACAGACTGAGAGAGACAGACAGACAGAAGCTAGACGACAGACAAACAGACAGACTGAGAGAGACAGACAGACAGACTGAGAGACAGACAGACAGACAGACTGAGAGACAGACAGACAGACTGAGAGACAGACAGACAGACAGACTGAGAGAGACAGATAGACAGACTGAGAGACAGACAGACAGACTGAGAGAGACAGACAGACAGAGAGAGAAGACAGACAGACAGACTGAGAGAGACAGACAGACTGAGAGAGACAGACAGGGACAGACAGACTGAGAGAGACAGACAGACAGACTGAGAAGAAACAGACAGAACTGAGAGAGACAGACAACGAAGACAGACTGAAGAGAGAAGACAGACAGACTGAGAGAGACAGAACAGACGAGACCCTGAGAGGGGAGACAATGAGCAGACAGACAGACTGAGAGAGACAGACAGACAGACTGAGAGCAGACAGACAGACAGACTGAAAAGGACAGACAGACAGACTGAGAGAGACAGACAGACAGACTGAGGAGACAGACAGACTGGAGAGACAGACAGACAGACTGAGAGACAGACAGACAGACTGAGAGACAGACAGACAGACAGAGACAGAGAGACAGACAGACAGAGAGAGACACGACAGACTGAGAGACAGACAGACAGAGAGAGACAGACAGACAGACTGAGAGAGACAGACAGACAGACAGAGACAGACAGGCAGACAGACTGAGACAGACAGACAGACAGACTGAGAGAGACAGACAGACAGACAGAGACAGACAGACAGACAGAGACAGACAGACAGACAGACAAGTAAGAGACAACAGTGATGGGCGAGGATGGGAAGAGAGAGAGAGACATACAGACAGACAGAGACAGAGACAGACAGGTAGACAGACAGACAATCGAGAGAGAGAAAGCGAGACAGAAAAAGAGACAGAGACTGAGAGATAAAGTGAGAAAGAGACAGACAGACAGACTGAGAGAGACAGACAGACAGAGACAGACAGACAGACAGACTGAGAGAGACAGACAGACAGAGACAGACAGACAGACAGACAAGTAAGAGACAACAGTGAGGGGCGAGGATGGGAAGAGAGAGAGAGACAGACAGACAGACAGAGACAGACAGGCAGACAGACAGACAATCGAGAGAGAGAAAGCGAGACAGAAAAAGAGACAGAGACTGACAGATAAAGTGAGAAAGAGAGACAGACAGACAGACAGACAGGCAGGCAGGCAGAGAGACACACACACAGAGGGAGAGACAAAGAGAGCAAGGAAGAAAGAGACAAATAAAAAGAGACAGAGAAAGAGACAATAGAGAGAGAAAGAGAAAGAGACAGACAAAAAGAAAAAAGAAAGACAGAGGGGTCAGAGGGGAGGAAAAGGACAAACAAAAGAGACAGACATAAAGAGATAGAAAGACAGAGCTAATACTGAAAAACAAACGGCATGTTAAAAAATATTCATAGGAAAAAGAAAAAAAAACAGAAAGTCACACACACACACACACACACACACACACACACACACACACAGAGAGAGAGAGAGAGAGGGGGGGGGAGGGGGCAGGAATAAAAGGAAAAAAGGGAAAGACAGGCACTACGGAAAGACAAGCACACAATGAGAGACAAGAGAGAGAGAAAGAGACAGACAGACAGACAGACAGACAGACAGAGAAAGACAGGAGGAGGAGTGAGGCAGAAAACAGTTACGTACAGGCAGGAGGGTAAATATAAACAGAAGAAAGAAGGAAATGGAATGAACAGGAGACAGGAGAAGAAAGACAATAAACACAGAGCTAAGAAATACCCAGAGACTGGATAAAAAGAGCAAGATAAGAATGAAGGAGAAAAAGGAAAGGAAGAAATACCACAAAGACAAATACAGTAGACAGACAAGCAGAAAGCAGAAGAACGATGATCCAGAGAACGTACATTATGATTTCCTTCATAAATAGTGAGGAGAACGAAAGAGGATACTGATGATAATGATAATAATGATGATAATGATGATAATGATAATAAGCATTTACTTTCCAACAGTAGAAGATAATGACAATGGTTTATCTTACATCAGTATAAGCTATGATATAACAATGATGGTTTATTTCACATCCGTACAATATGATAATGACGCTGTATTTTCCAACAGTACAAGTTATGATAATGATATTGACGCTGTATTTTCCAACAGTAGAAGTTATGATAATGATAATGACACTGTATTTTCCAACAGTAAAAGTTATGATAATGATAATGACACTGTATTTTCCAACAGTACAAGTTATGATAATGATATTGACACTGTATTTTCCAACAGTACAAGTTATGACACTGATAATGACGCTATATTTTCCAACAGTACAAGTTATGACACTGATAATGACGCTGTATTTTCCAACAGTAAAAGTTATGATAATGATAATGACACTGTATTTTCCAACAGTAAAAGGTATGATAATGATGATAACACTGTATTTTCCAACAGTAAAAGTTATGATAATGATAATGACGCTGTATTTTCCAACAGTAAAAGTTATGATAATGATGATAACGCTGTATTTTCCAACAGTAAAAGTTATGATAATGATATTGACACTGTATTTTCCAACAGTAAAAGTTATGATAATGATAATGACGCTGTATTTTCCAACAGTAAAAGTTATGATAATGATGATAACGCTGTATTTTCCAACAGTAAAAGTTATGATAATGATAATAACACTGTATTTTCCAACAGTAAAAGTTATGATAATGACAATAACACTGTATTTTCCAACAGTAAAAGGTATGATAATGATAATGACGCTGTATTTTCCAACAGTAAAAGTTATGATAATGATAATAACACGGTATTTTCCAACAGTAAAAGTTATGATAATGATAATGACACTGTATTTTCCAACAGTAAAAGGTATGATAATGATAATGACACTGTATTTTCCAACAGTAAAAGGTATGATAATGATATTAACACTGTATTTTCCAACAGTAAAAGTTATGATAATGATGATAACGCTGTATTTTCCAAGAGTAAAAGGTATGATAATGATATTGACACTGTATTTTCCAACAGTAAAAGGTATGATAATGATATTAACACTGTATTTTCCAACAGTAAAAGTTATGATAATGATGATAACGCTGTATTTTCCAACAGTAGAAGGTATGATAATGATAATGACACTGTATTTTCCAACAGTAAAAGGTATGATAATGATAATAACACTGTATTTTCCAACAGTAAAAGTTATGATAATGATGATGACGCTGTATTTTCCAACAGTAAAAGTTATGATAATGATGATAACGCTGTATTTTCCAACAGTAAAAGTTATGATAATTATGATAACGCTGTATTTTCCAACAGTAAAAGTTATGATAATGATAATGACACTGTATTTTCCAACAGTAAAAGTTATGATAATGATAATGACACTGTATTTTCCAACAGTAAAAGTTATGATAATGATAATGACACTGTATTTTCCAACAGTAAAAGTTATGATAATGATAATGACGCTGTATTTTCCAACAGTAAAAGTTATGACAATGATAATGACGCTGTATTTTCCAACAGTAAAGTTATGATAATGATAATGACGCTGTATTTTCCAACAGTAAAAGTTATGATAATGATGTATACGCTGTATTTTCCAACAGTACAAGTTATGATAATGATATTGACGCTGTATTTTCCAACAGTAAAAGTTATGATAATGATAATGACGCTGTATTTTCCAACAGTAAAAGTTATGATAATGATGATAACGCTGTATTTTCCAACAGTACAAGTTATGATAATGATATGACGCTGTATTTTCCAACAGTAAAAGTTATGAAATGATAATGACGCTGTATTTTCCAACAGTAAAGTTATGATAATGATAATGATGACGCTGTATTTTCCAACAGTAAAGTTATGATAATGATAATGACGCTGTATTTTCCAACAGTAAAAGTTTATGATAATGATGATACGCTGTATTTTCCAACAGTAAAGTTATGATAATGATAATGAACGCTGTATTTTCCAACAGTAAAAGTTATGATAATGATATGACGCTGTATTTTCCAACAGTAAAAGTTATGATAACTGATAGATATGACACTGTATTTTCCAACAGTAAAAGTTATGATAATGATGATGACGCTGTATTTTCCAACAGTAAAAGTTATGATAATGATGATAACGCTGTATTTTCCAACAGTACAAGTTATGATAATGATGATGACGCTGTATTTTCCAACAGTACAAGTTATGATATATGATGATACGCTGTATTTTCCAACAGTACAAGTTATGATAATGATGATGACGCTGTATTTTCCAACAGTACAAGTTATGACACTGATGAATGACGCTTATTTTCCAACAGTACAAGTTATGACACTGATAATGACGCTTTATTTTCCAACAGTACAAGTTATGACACTGATAATGACGCTTTATTTTCCAACAGTACAAGTTATGACACTGATAATGACGCTTTATTTTCCAACAGTACAAGTTATGATAATGATAATGACGCTTTATTTTCCAACAGTACAAGTTATGACACTGATAATGACGCTTATTTTCCAACAGTACAAGTTATGATACTGATAATGACGCTTTATTTTCCAACAGTACAAGTTATGACACTGATAATGACGCTTTATTTTCCAACAGTACAAGTTATGACAATGATAATGACGCTTATTTTCCAACAGTACAAGTTATGACACTGATAATGACGCTTTATTTTCCAACAGTACAAGTTAGATAATGATAATGACGCTGTTATTTTCCAACAGACAAGTTAGTAATGAATACCAATTTACAGTACAAGTATGAAATAATGACGCTTTATTTTCCAACAGTACAAGTTAGATAATGATATGACGCTTATTTTCCAACAGTACAAGTTATGATAATGATAATGACGCTTATTTTCCAACAGTACAAGTTATGACACTGAATAATGACGCTTTATTTTCCAACAGTACAAGTTATGATAATGATAATGACGCTTTATTTTCCAACAGTACAAGTTATACTATAATGATAATGACGCTGTATTTTCCAACAGTACAATTTGAACTGATAATGACGCTTATTTTCCAACAGTACAAGTTTATGACACTGATAATGATGATGACGCTTTATTTTCCAACAGTACAAGTTATGACATGATAATGACGCTTTATTTTCCAACAGTACAAGTTATGACACTGATAATGATGCTTTATTTTCCAACAGTACAAGTTTACGATAATGATAATGACGCTGTATTTTCCAACAGTACAAGTTATGACAATGATATGACGCTTTATTTTCCAACAGTACAAGTTACGATAATGATAATGACGCTTTATTTTCCAACAGTACAAGTCACGATAATGATATTGACGCTGTATTTTCCAACAGTACAAGTTATGATAATGATATGACGCTGTATTTTCCAACAGTACAAGTTATGAAATGATAATGACGCTTTATTTTCCAACAGTACAAGTCATATAATGATATTGACGCTGTATTTTCCAACAGTACAAGTTATGATAATGATATGACGCTGTATTTTCCAACAGTACAAGTTATGATAATGATATATGACGCTGTATTTTCCAACAGTACAAGTTATGACATGATAATGACGCTTTATTTTCCAACAGTACAAGTCACGATAATGATGATATATTTTACAACAGTAGGAGTTATAACAATGGTATGACAAGAAGTTACAAATGATAATGATGCTTTATTTTCCTATGGCAGCAGTTATTAGTTGAGAGCCTTTTTTCTTTTTTTTTCTTTTTTTTTTCAAACCTGCCATTTTTGTTTCCGTCAGTCAGCCAGTGACAGGACTTACAACGGGATCTTTAACGTGCATACTTGATAGTCTGTTTGCATCTACACACGAAGGCGGTTTAGGCACTGGTAGGTCTGCAGGCATGTTGACCTGGAAGACCTGAAACAAGTCATCTCCACCCTTTACCCACCAGGTGAAGGTGTTTATAGATCAAACCCGGTATCTTCCATTGTAAAGCCCAACGTTTTACCTGCTTGACCACCACGCCCATCAAGACAGACAGGGGAACAGGGGGTGGAGAACACGGGAAAGGCAAGGCATGTCCCGTAACCCTCAGGTTGAAGCGGAGTGAAGTGGTAGAGACCTCAACCTTTGCTCAGATCCAGCAGTATCAGGTTCTGTCCGTCTCCTCTCCCATTCTCCTTTACCTTTCCCAACCTGGGGATGCCGGGGGGGGGGGGTCTTTCAGTATAAATAGTAACCCCCGCCCTTCCTCACATCTTCTGGACATTCTGTGCTGGGAATTTGCTCTTTTCTGTCGCTCTCTTTGTTTCTCGCCTGGTTCCTTTTGCTTTCTGTCATTTCTTCCTATCATTTTCTGCCTTGTTCCTTTGCTTTCTGTCATTTCTTCCTGTCATTTTCTGCCTTGTTCCTTTGCTTTCTGTCATTTCTTCCTGTCATTTTCTGCCTTGTTCCTTTGCTTTCTGTCATTTCTTCCTGTCATTTTCTGCCTTGTTCCTTTGCTTTCTGTCATTTCTTCCTGTCATTTTCTGCCTTGTTCCTTTGCTTTCTGTCATTTCTTCCTGTCATTTTCTGCCTTGTTCCTTTGCTTTCTGTCATTTTCTGCCTTGTTCCTTTGCTTTCTGTCATTTCTTCCTGTCATTTTCTGCCTTGTTCCTTTGCTTTCTGTCATTTTTTGCCTTGTTCCTTTGCTTTCTGTCATTTCTTCCTGTCATTTTCTGCCTTGTTCCTGTGCTTTCTGTCATTTTCTGCCTTGTTCCTGTGCTTTCTGTCATTTTCTGCCTTGTTCCTGTGCTTTCTGTCATTTCTTCCTGTCATTTTCTGCCTTGTTCCTTTGCTTTCTGTCATTTCTTCCTATCATGTTCTGCCTTGTTCCTTTGCTTTCTGTCATTTTCTGCCTTGTTCCTGTGCTTTCTGTCATTTCTTCCTGTCATTTTCTGCCTTGTTCCTGTGCTTTCTGTCATTTTCTGCCTTGTTCCTGTGCTTTCTGTCATTTCTTCCTATCATTTTCTGCCTTGTTCCTGTTCTTTCTGTCATTTCTTCCTATCATTTTCTGCCTTGTTCCTGTGCTTTCTGTCATTTCTTCCTATCATTTTCTGCCTTGTTCCTTTGCTTTCTGTTATTTCTTCCTGTCATTTTCTGCCTTGTTCCTTTGCTTTCTGTCATTTCTTCCTGTCATTTTCTGCCTTGTTCCTTTGCTTTCTGTCATTTTCTGCCTTGTTCCTTTGCTTTCTGTCATTTTCTGCCTTGTTCCTTTGCTTTCTGTCATTTCTTTCTGTCATTTTCTGCCTTGTTCCTTTGCTTTCTGTCATTTCTCTCTGTCATTTTCTGCCTTGTTCCTTTGCTTTCTGTCATTTTCTGCCTTGTTCCTTTGCTTTCTGTCATTTTCTGCCTTGTTCCTGTGCTTTCTGTCATTTCTTCCTATCATTTTCTGCCTTGTTCCTGTGCTTTCTGTCATTTCTTCCTATCATTTTCTGCCTTGTTCCTGTGCTTTCTGTCATTTCTTCCTATCATTTTCTGCCTTGTTCCTTTGCTTTCTGTTATTTCTTCCTATCATTTTCTGCCTTGTTCCTTTGCTTTCTGTCATTTCTTCCTGTCATTTTCTGCCTTGTTCCTTTGCTTTCTGTCATTTTCTGCCTTGTTCCTTTGCTTTCTGTCATTTTCTGCCTTGTTCCTTTGCTTTCTGTCATTTCATTCTGTCATTTTCTGCCTTGTTCCTTTGCTTTCTGTCATTTCTTTCTGTCATTTTCTGCCTTGTTCCTTTGCTTTCTGTCATTTTCTGCCTTGTTCCTTTGCTTTCTGTCATTTTCTGCCTTGTTCCTTTGCTTTCTGTTATTTCTTCCTGTCATTT
>JAPXFY010000016.1:3162098-3167098 GCA_030674185.1 Monoplex corrugatus
AGTCAGCCCGCATAAAAATTGAGGGAATTTCTAGCACAGAATTTCCAGAAGGTGGGCACACTGTATTGAAAGAGCCCCCGGCATCCCGACCGGGAGGTCATGGAAACAAGTCAGTCTTGAGAGAATGAAACACAAAAAGAACATCTATGAAGAAGATTAGGAAAAGACAACTAACAGTTATAAGAAATTTTATAAGGCAAGAGAAATTAGAGCACCTAGTCACAACAAGAAAGCTGGAGGGAAAAAGAGCACCAGGTAAACCCAGGGAGAAAATGTTGGACAGTTTTGCGGAGTGGATGAAGACAGACAGGGTTGGGAGATGTACTTGCAACAACAACAAAAGACAGATTCGTATGGTGGGCCATGATGCTAACGCCATGTGGCAAGGCACATGATGATGATCAATACATTTGTGCATATGACCAAAGGATACTGTGCCCCTGGCGTTGACCATTCCGCCCAAGTTATGCCGGGAGGGAGGGGAGGGGGTTAAAAAACAAACAAACCTATATATACTTAATATGACTTATATATGACTATAACTAAGACACTAAAATATTTATTTTTAAAATGCCGAAAATTACCTGAAAAGTGCTTCGCACATCACATTTCCCTACAGCCAAAGCACTTAATAACAGCCGACCTATTTATCGATCCTAATGGATAACATTTGGCTTTGTAGAACACACACAGCTACAGGTGAATAGATTAGCCAGGCAGAAAATCAGAAAGGGGAAAGATCACAGAAAACAACAAGCAAAGTCAGAAGCAAAAAAAGTGACAGGAAAAAAAAAAAGAAAATTTGGAGCGCAGAATTTCCAGAAGATTGGGAAACTATTTACACCAAAAGATCTGTTGGGCATCCCCAGAGGGTGGGGGTGGGGGTGGTAATTTTCTTTCTGAAGAACCACACGTCACATGGACTACGTATGACCACGACAAAAATACACCTATCAACGCTTGTTGCCCAACAGATATATACTGGGCGCGGGATGGTCTAACATGCATGCACTATCACTGAGGCAAAAAATAACACTGTTAATCAGGCGTACACTACCACCTCACTCCCACTCCTCCTGTCTGTCTTTCTGTGCCTATGTGTGTCTGTGTGTGTAGCGTCTGTATGTGTCTGTGTCTGTGTTTGGGTTATGTGTGTGGTTTGTGTGTGTATGGTTGTTGTATATGGGTATATGTGTATGGTATATGTGTATATGGGTATATGTGTTGGTATGTGTATGGGTTATGTGTGTATGGTTATGGTGATGTTTGTGTGTGTATGGGTTATATGTGTGTTATGTGGTTATGTGTGTGATGGGTTATGGTATGTGTGTATGGGTTATATGTGTGTGTATGGGTTATATGTGTGTATGGGTTATTGTGTGATGGTTATGTGTGTGTATGGGTTATTGTGTATGTGTATATGTGTGTATGGTTATGTGTTATGGGTATATGGTGTTTGGGTTATGTGTGTGTATGGGTTATGTGTGTTGTTATGTGTGTGTATGGTTATGTGTGTATGGGTTATGTGTGTGTATGGGTTATGTGTGTATGGTATGTGTGTATGGGTTATTTGTGTATGGGTTATATGTTGTGGGTTATATGTGTTTGGGTTATGTGTGTGTATGGGTTATGTGTGTGTATGGGTTATGTGTGTGTATGGGTTATATGTGTTGTATGGGTTATATGTGTATGGGTTATGTGTGTGTATGGTTATGTGTGTGTATGGGTTATGTGTGTATGGTTATTGTGTGTATGGGTTATATGTGTTATGGGTTATATGTGTGTTTGGGTTATGTGTGTGTTGGGTTATGTGTGTGTATGGGTTATGTGTGTGTATGGGTTATATGTGTGTATGGGTTATTGTGTATGGGTATGTGTGTGTATGGGTTATGTGTGTGTATGGGTTATGTGTGTGTATGGGTTATATGTGTGTATGGGTTATGTGTGTGTATGGGTTATGTGTGTGTATGGGTTATGTGTGTGTATGGGTTATATGTGTGTATGGGTTATGTGTGTGTATGGGTTATATGTGTGTATGGGTTATATGTGTGTATGGGTTATGTGTGTGTATGGGTTATATGTGTGTATGGGTTATGTGTGTGTATGGGTTATGTGTGTGTATGGGTTATTGTGTGTGTTAGTGGTGGTATGGTTATGGGTGTATGGGTTGTGTATTGGGTTTATGTGTGTGTATGGGTTATGTGTGTGTATGGGTTATTGTGTGTATGGGTTATGTGTGTATGGGTTATGTGTGTGTATGGGTTATGTGTGTGTATGGGTTATATGTGTGTATGGGTTATGTGTGTATGGGTTATTGTGGTATGGGTTATGTGTGTGTATGGGTTATGTGTGTGTTATGGGGTTATGTGTGTGTATGGGTTTATGTGTGTGTATGGGTTATGTGTGTGTATGGGTTATTGTGTGTATGGGTTATGTGTGTGTATGGGTTATGTGTGTGTATGGGTTATGTGTGTGTATGGGTTATATGTGTGTATGGGTTAGTTTGTGTGTATGGGTTATATGTGTGTATGGGTTATGTGTGTGTATGGGTTATGTGTGTGTATGGGTTATGTGTGTGTATGGGTTATGTGGTGTATGGGTTATGTGTGTGTATGGGTTATGTGTGTGTGTATGGGTTATGTGTGTGTATGGGTTATGTGTGTGTATGGGTTATGTGTTGTTGGTATGTGTGTGTATGGGTTATGTGTGTATGGGTTATATGTGTGTATGGGTTATGTGTGTGTATGGGTTATGTGTGTATGGGTTTATGTGTGTGTATGGGTTATATGTGTGTATGGGTTATGTGTGTGTATGGGTTATATGTGTGTATGGGTTATATGTGTGTATGGGTTATATGTGTGTATGGGTTATTGTGTGTATGGGTTATGTTGTGTATGGGTTATGTGTGTGTATGGGTTATTGTGTGTATGGGTTATATGTGTGTATGGGTTATGGTGTGTATGGGTTATGTGTGTGTATGGGTTATGTTAGTGTTTGGGTTATGTGTGTGTATGGGTTATGTGTGTGTATGGGTTATATGTGTGTATGGGTTATGTGTGTGTATGGGTTATGGTGTGTATGGGTTATGTTGTGTATGGGTTATATGTGTGTATGGGTTATGTGTGTGTATGGGTTATATGTGTGTATGGGTTATGTGTGTGTATGGGTTATGTGTGTGCGCGTATACAAGTGTGTATTATTACGAGTATGTGTATAAATGTTTGTGTGTGTGGCCGTGTGGCTCTCTCTCTCTCTCTCTCTCTCTCTCTCTCTCTCTCTCACACACATCACACACACACACACACACACACACACACACACCATGTGTATATCTATCTATATATCTATCTATCTATCTATCTTATCTATCCATCTGTCTATCTCTTTTCTGTCTCTCCGACCTATCTCTCTCCCTCGTCTCTCTCTTTCCCCGCCTCTCTCTCTCCTTCTCCCTCCCTCTCTCCACCAGAAGTAACGTTGACTGTAGGTATGTGTATGGTTGTTGTTGTTGCATCAGTATCAGAAATGACGTTGAATGGAGATGTGTACAGTTGTTGTCAAAGTAATAATGCCCCATATTTACATTATTTGCCAGCACTGGATAACAACGATCTATGTTGGAAATGTGCACATATTGATGATTCCCACATCCCAAAAATAAACATTGTGTTTATCCAATAAAATGTTGTTGTTGTTGTTGTCGTCGTCGTCGTCGTCGTTGTTTTCTTCCTCTCTCTCTCAGTCTCTCTCTCTCTCTCTCTCTCTCTCTCTCTATCTATCCCCAACCTTCCTGTTCCTCCTCCTCATTTTCTTCTTCCCTCCGTCTTTCTCTCTCTCTGTTTCTATCTTTGTCTCTCTCCCTCCCTCTCTTTCTTTACACATATTGTCCCTGTCTCGCCCTCTCTCTCTGTCTCTCTGTCGCTGTCCCCCCTTCTGTCTTTTTGTCCCTCCCTCCCTATGGACTTAGTCTCTATACATCCTTTCCTCCCTCTCTGCCTCTCTTCTTCCCCCCTTTCCCGTCTCCCTCCCTCTTTCTGTCTCCCCCTCTCTCTCCCTCTCTCCTATCTCTGTCTCCCTCCCCTGCCCTCTGCCTTCCTTCCTCCTCTCTCTCTCCCCTCTCTGTCTCCTTCCCCTTCCTCTCTCTCCCCCTCTGTCTCCTTTCCTTCGTCCCTCCCTCTCTCTCCCCCTCTGTCTCCTTTCCTTCTTCCCCCCCCCCCCCTTTCTGTCTGTTTGCAATACAAACAGTGGCCATATCATCGCTTCATCTCTGTAGGTAACGCTGACACTGGTCTCTGTCAAGTGGAAATATCGGAACAATTAGTTTCCAGTTTCTTCAAGAAGGATTCATTACACTCGGATTATTCTGTATGCGCTCCACCCAAATCTACCAGCAATTCTCTGACAGACTCCTCGAGCACACAACTTTATACACTGGCAAGGCTTTGAATAGTGAAGTGGTAGGATCCTATGACACAATAAGCTGACACCACCACGATGATGGAAACATCAAGATGGGCAGCCAACAGGCCAGTGGATATATGAAACAGTAAGCTGACACCACCACAATGATGGAAACATTCAGATGGGCAGCCAACAGGACAGTGGACCTATCAAACAGTAAGCTGACACCACCACAATGATGGAAACATTACGATGGGCAGCCAACAGACCAGTGGACCTATGAAACACTAAGCTGACACCACCACAATGATGGAAACATTCAGATGGGCAGCCAACAGACCAGTGGACCTATGAAACACTAAGCTGACACCACCACAATGATGGAAACATTCAGATGGGCAGCCAACAGGACAGTGGACCTATGAAACACTAAACTGACACCACCACAATAATGGAAACATTCAGATGGGCAGCCAACAGGCCAGTGGACCTATGACACACTAAGCTGACACCACCACAATGATGGAAACATTACGATGGGCAGCCAACAGGACAGTGGACCTATGACACACTAAGCTGACACCACCACAATGATGGAA
>JAPXFY010000016.1:3172098-3179598 GCA_030674185.1 Monoplex corrugatus
CACTGCCTACAGCCATACCCCCACACCACTACCTACAGCCATACCCCCACACCACTACCTACAGCCATACCCCCACACCACTGCCTACAGCCATACCCCCACACCACTACCTACAGCCATACCCCCACACCACTACCTACAGCCATATCCCCACACCACTGCCTACAGCCATACCCCCACACCACTAACTACAGCCATACCCCCACACCACTGCCTACAGCCATACCCCCACACCACTACCTACAGCCATACCCCCACACCACTACCTACAGCCATACCCCCACACCACTACCTACAGCCATACCCCCACACCACTGCCTACAGCCATACCCCCACACCACTACCTACAGCCATACCCCCACACCACTGCCTACAGCCATACCCCCAGACTGCCTACAGCCATACCCCCACACCACTACCTACAGCCATACCCCCAGACTGCCTACAGCCATACCCCCACACCACTACCTACAGCCATACCCCCAGACTGCCTACAGCCATACCCCCAGACTGCCTACAGCCATACCCCCAGATGCCTACAGCCATACCCCACACCACTACCTACAGCCATACCCCCAGACTGCCTACAGCCATACCCCCAGACTGCCCACACCATACCCCAGACTGCTACAGCCATACCCCCAGACTGCCTACAGCCATACCCCCACACCACTACCTACAGCCATACCCCCAGACTGCCTACAGCCATACCCCCAGACTGCCTACAGCCATACCCCCAGCTGCACAGCATACCTACAGCCATACCCCCAGACTGCCTACAGCCATACCCCCAAAGCACCACCCCCAATGCCTACAGCCATACCCCCAGACTGCCTACAGCCATACCCCCAATGCTACAGCATACCCCAGACTACCTACAGCCATACCCCCAGACTGCCTACAGCCATACCAGAGATAAAACAAACATACACAGCACTTCAACAGGTAAAAAAAGGAAAAGAAAAGTAACTACAATCTCAATACATTCGCGCACACAATCTAAGAAGATGTCCCTGGCGTTGACCCCGTCCAATTTATCACACAGGGGAATTAAAAAAAAACATCTGAATACTAATTTAAACATAACTAAGAACACTAAAACAACTATAAAAACGAGCATAAATTACTTAAAATTGCTTCCGAAAATACACTTAACAAATGTACCTAACTGCCGATCCAAACAGAAAGTACATAAGACTTTATTGAACACATACAGGTGAATGGACCAGCAAGGCAGAAAATGATAGGAAGAAATGACAGAAAGCAAAGGAACAAGGCAGAAACAAAGAGAGTGACAGAAAAGGGGAAATTTCTAGCACAGAGTTTCCAGAAGGTGGGGATACTATTCATACTGAAAGAGCCCCTGGCATCCACACGGGGGGACGCTGAGCAACGTGACCCAGCAGTATGGCCCGGCTCTACGTGTGTGTGGAATGCTGTGTGTGGCATCTGGACTCTTCATAAGGATGACATAAGACTTTGTAGATAACAGATAAAGGCCATCGATAACCCTGAGGTTAATAGGGGAGTGAGGTGGTAGTGACCTCAACTTTTCTCGGGGCCACCGTTATGAGGGCGGTGCCCATCTCTTCTCCTTCACTGCTTTATCTTCCCTAACTGTGAAGACAGTCAGGTAGCCATTGACAGCTGTTTGACCTGTCCCTAACCGTGAAGACAGGTAGCCATTCACAGCTGTTTTACCTGTCCCTAACTGTGAAGACAGTCAGGTAGCCACTCACAGCTGTTTGACCTTTCCCTAACTGTGAAGACAGTCAGGTATCTATTGACAGCTGTTTGACCTTTCCCTAACTGTGAAGACAGTCAGGTATCTATTGACAGCTGTTTGACCTTTCCCTAACTGTGAAGACAGTCAGGTAGCCATTCACAGCTGTTTGACCTTTCCCTAACTGTGAAGACAGTCAGGTAGCCATTCACAGCTGTTTGACCTTTCCCTAACTGTGAAGACAGGTAGCCATTCACAGCTGTTTTACCTGTCCCTAACTGTGAAGACAGTCAGGTAGCCATTGACAGCTGTTTTACCTTTCCCTAACTGTGAAGACAGTCAGGTAGCCATTCACAGCTGTTTTACCTTTCCCTAACCGTGAAGACAGTCAGGTAGCCATTGACAGCTGTTTTACCTTTCCGTAACTGTGAAGACAGTCAGGTAGCCATTCACAGCTGTTTTACCTTTCCCTAACTGTGAAGACACTCAGGTAGCCATTGACAGCTGTTTGACTTTTCCCTAACTGTGAAGACAGTCAGGTAGCCATTCACAGCTGTCTGACCTTTCCCTAACTGTGAAGACAGACAGGTAGCCACTGACAGCTGTTTTACCTTTCCCTAACTGTGAAGACAGTCAGGTAGCCATTCACAGCTGTTTGACCTGTCCCTAACTGTGAAGACAGTCAGGTAGCCATTGACAGCTGTTTGACCTTTCCCTAACTGTGAAGACACTCAGGTAGCCATTGACAGCTGTTTGACCTTTCCCTAGTGAAGACAGTCAGGTAGCCATTGACAGCTGTTTGACCTTTCCCTAACTGTGAAAATAGTCAGGTAGCCATTCGCAGCTGTTTGACCTGTCCCTAACTGTGAAGACAGTCAGGTAGCCAGTCACAGCTGGGTACACTGGAGGTTGCATGCACATAAAGTTTCCACAGGTGTGACTGGCATCCGTGCCAATTCCAGCAGGCAGACTGGGAGGTGTGTGGTCTACCTCTGCGCCATCCAGACCTCTTGTTGTAGACATATGGTAACAGACACCAGCACTGTAGTACAGTCCCACGTGTGTGTGTGTGTGTGTGTGTGTGTGTGTGTGTGTGTGTGTGTGTGTGTTGTGTGTGTGTGTGTGTGTGTCTGTGTCTGTGTGTGTGTATGTGTGTGTGTGTGTGTGTATGTGTGTGTGTGTGTGTTTGTGTGTTGTGTTGTGTTTGTGTGTGTGTGTGGTGTGTGGTGTGTGTGTGTGTGTCTGTGTGTGTGTGTGTGTGTGTGTGTGTGTGTGTGTGTGTGTGTGTGTGTGTGTGTGTGTGTGTGTGTGTGTGTGTGTGTGTGTGTGTCGTGTGTGTGTGTGTGAGTGTGTGTGTGTGTGTGTGTGTGTGTGTGTGTGTGTGTGTGTTGTGTTGTGTGTTGTGTGTGTGTGTGGGTGTGTGTGTGTAGTGTGTGTAGAGAACACAGAACTGGGAGCACATTCATTTGCCATAAAATCCCCAGACAGGACTGCAAGACACAGAATGGTTATAATAAGCTGACATGACAATGATTTCTTTGTATCTGTGTGCATGTGTGTACGTACGTGCGTGCGTCTGTCTGTGTCTGCCCGTTAGTCGTGTGTGTGTGTGTGTGTGTGTGTGTGTGGTGTGTGCAATGTGTGTGTGTGTGAGTGTGTGTGTGTGTGTGTGTGTGTGGTGTGTGCAATGTGTGTGTGTGTGTGTGTGTGTGTGTGTGTGTGTGTGTGTGTGTGTGTGTGTGTATGTGTGTGCAGAGTGTGAGTGCAATGTATGCGTGTGTGTGTGTGTGTGTGTGTGTGTGTGTGTGCGGCGGCGCAATGAGTGTGGGGGTCTGGACTTGTCATCAACTGTAGACAGACGATAAACAATGAGTTTTGTGAGCACACGATAGCAGTTATATGACTCCCTGTGACGTCACCTTCTGCTCAGTCTTCACCAGAAACTTAAAAATAGACAACTTGACAACAACGAAACAATAGCACGTTCTCTCTCTGTTCTCTCTCTCTCTCTCTCTGTCTCCTTCTCTCTGTCTCTCTCTGTCTCTCTACTCTGTCTCTCTCTCCTCTCTGTCTCTCTCTCTCTCTCTCCTCACTCCTCTCTCTTGTCCCTGTCTCTCTCTGTCTCTCTCTCTGCTCTCTGTCTCCTCTCTCTGCTCTCTCTCTCTCTCTCTGCTCTCTGTCTCGCTCTCGTCCTACTCTCCTGCTCTCTCTCTCTGTCTCTCTGTCTCTCTCTCTCCTGTCTCTCTCTCTGTCTCTCTGTCTCTCTCTGTCTCTCTCTCTCCTCTCTCTCTCTCTCTCTCTCTCTGCTCTCTCTCTCTCTCTCTCTCTCTCTCTCTCTCTCTCTCTTTCAAACGGCAAGTTTGAAAAATGGCTTCTAGCCAATAGCTTTTACCGTTGGAAAATAAAGCATCATTGTCATTGTCATTGTCTTCTCTCTCCTCTCTCTCTCTCTCTCTCTCTCTCTCTCTCTCTCTCTCTCTTCTTTCTTTCTTTCCCACTGTTGGAATGATTTACCCCAAAGCCTGAAAAGTCCACTACCAGTAAAAATGTTTCGAAAATAAACTTAATCATTATATGCGTGTCAGTGCCAATACTTAAATATTTATCAAAATCGTTTGTGCTGTATTTCGATTTTTCATTTTTCCGTTTACAAATGTACGTATATCTGTAATAGGAGTGTTTGCAGACCCAATTATTGTTGATTACCGTAACAAAGCAAATCTGTTCTTGTCTGAATACATATTGAGTATTTTGACAGAGATGTGCTCTCAACATCTGATATTCTGGAGTTCAATCCCAGCCCACAACATTAAAAACTGACCTGTTGGCTGCCGATCTGAATGTTTCCATCATTGTGGTGGTGTCAGCTGACTGTTTGGTAAGTTTCTCCCACCTTCGTCCTCCCCTTTTCAAGATCTTGCCAGCCCCTAGGGTTTTGCGTTGACTTAAGGAGTCTGCTATACAGCTTCTAGCATATTAGGGTGAAGCGCATATTGCACTGACCGAGTGCCATAAATCCCTCCTAATCCTTTGACTCCTGCACCATGTCCACTGGCAAACTGCATTGTCAATCATGCTAACAAAGCCAAAACTTAACCCTTTGATTCCTGCACCATGTCCACTGCAAACTGCATTGTCAATCATGCTAACAAAGCCAAAACTTAACCCTTTGACTCCGCACCATGTCCACTGCAAACTGCATTGTCAATCATGCTAACAAAGCCAAAACTTAACCCTTGACTCCCGCACCATGTCCACTGGCAAACTGCATTGTCAATCATGCTAACAAAGCCAAAACTTAACCCTTTGACTCCTGCACCATGTCCACTGGCAAACTGCATGTCAATCATGCTAACAAGCCAAAACTTAACCCTTTGACTCCTGCACCATGTCCACTGGCAAACTGCATTGTCAACCATGCTAACAAAGTCAAAACTTAACCCTCTCACTCCCTTACCCTGTCCACCAGCGTCCTGTGTTGTCAATCATGCTAACAAAGCCAAAACTTAACCCTTTCACTCCCTCACCCTGTCCACCAGCGTCCTGTGTTGTCAATCATGCTAACAAAGCCAAAACTTAACCCTTTCACTTCCCTCACCCTGTCCACCAGCGTCCTGTGTTGTCAATCATGCTAACAAAGCCAAAACGTAACCCTTTCACTCCCTCACCTTGTCCACCAGCGTCCTGTGTTGTCAACCATGCTAACAAAGCCAAAACTTAACCCTTTCACTCCCTCACCTTGTCCACCAGCGTCCTGTGTTGTCAACCATGCTAACAAAGCCAAAACTAACCCTTTCACTCCTCACCCTGTCCACCAGCATCCTGCTTTGTCAACCATGCTAACAAAGCCAAAACCTAACTCTTTCACTCCCTCACCCTGTCCACCAGCGTCCTGTGTTGTCAACCATGCTAACAACCCTCACCCTATCCACCAGCGTCCTGTGTTGTCAATCATGCTAACAAAGCCAAAACTTAACCCTTTCACTCCCTCACCCTGTCCACCAGCGTCCTGTGTTGTCAACCATGCTAACAAAGCCAAAACTTTACCTTTTGACTCCCGCACCCTATTCACCAGATTCCCACAGGAAGCTGGTGGATAGGATAAGGGAATCATTTGCAGGAAACTGGTGAATAGAGTGAGAGAGTCAAAGGGTTAAGTGTAGGAAGCTGGTGAAAAGGGTGAGGGAATCAAAGTGTTAAGCTTTTACAGCTGGTGGATATGGTACGGGAGTCGTAGGGTTAAACAAACTGCAAACCCCCACCATGTACATGTACAGTAAATGGTCCGTTTTGGCACACTCATGGAAAATACAATAACATTTGCAATTCTAAAGGTGAAATGACTTCACTAAATACATACTGTTGTCACGCAGCTAAATATTTAATTGTACTTATAAATAACTTTTCTGGTTCTTCTCTCTTCTTCTTCTTCTTCTTCTTCTTCTCTTTCTTCTTCTTCTCTTCTTCTTCCCTTCCTTCTCTCTTCTCTTCTTCTTCTTCTTCTTCTCCCTTCTCCCTCCTCCCTCTTCCTTCTTCTTCTTCTCTTCTCTTCTTCTCATTCTTCTTCTTCTTCTTCGCATTCTTTCTTCATTCTTCTTCTTCTCTCATTCTTCTTCGCATTCTTCTTCGCATTCTTCTTTCGCATTCTTCTTCTTCTTCTCGCATCTTCTTCTTCGCATTCTTCTTCTCTTCTTCTTCTCGCATTCTTCTTCTTCTTCGCATTCTTCTTCTTCTTCTTCGCATTCTTCTTCTTCGCATTCTTCTTCTTCTTCTGCATTCTTCTTCTTCGCATTCTTCTCTTCTTCTTCGCATTCTTCTTCTTCGCATTCTTCTTCTTCTTCTTCGCATTCTTCTTCTTCGCATTCTCTCTTCTTTCGCATTCTTCTTCGCATTCTTCTTCTTCTTCTTCGCATTCTTCTTCGCATTCTTCTTCTTCGCATTCTTTCTTCTTCTTCGCATTCTTCTTCTTCTTCGCATTCTTCGCATTCTCTTCTTCGCATTCTCTTCTTCTCGCATTCTTCTTCTCAATTCTTCTTCTTTTCTTCTTCGCATTCTTCTTCTTCGCATTCTTCTTCGCATTCTTCGCATTCTTATTCTTCTCTTCTTCTTCGCATCTCTTCTTCTTCTTCTTCATTCTTCTTCTTCTTCTTCTTCTTCTTCCTTCCTTCCTCTTTCTTCTTCTTTTCTTCTCTTCTCTCTTCTCCTCTCCTTCTCTTCTCCTCTTCTTCTTCTTCTTCTTCTTCTTCTTCTTCTTCTTCTTCTTCGCATTCTTCTTCTTCTTCTTCTCTTTCTTCTTCTTCTTCTTCTTCTTCTTCTTCTTCTTCTCTTCTTCCCTTCTCTTCTTCTTCGCATTCTTCTTCTTCGCATTCTTCTTCGCATTCTTCTTCTTCGCATTCTCTTCTTCTCTTCGCATTCTTCTTCTTCGCATTCTTCTTCTTCTTCTTCGCATTCTTCTTCGCATTCTTCTTCTTCGCATTCTTCTTCTTCGCATTCTTCTTCTTCTTCTTCCATTCTCTCTCGCATTCTTCTTCTTCTCTTCGCATTCTCTTCTTCCATTCTCTTCTTCTTCTTCGCATTCTTCTTCTTCGCATTCTTCTTCTTCTTCTTCGCATTCTTCTTCTTCGCATTCTTCTTCTTCTTCTTCGCATTCTTCTTCTTCGCATTCTTCTTCTTCTTCTTCGCATCTTCTTCGCATTCTTCTTCTTCTTCTTCGCATTCTCTTCGCATTCTTCTTCTTCGCATTCTTCTTCTTCTTCTTCGCATTCTCTTCTTCTTCT
>JAPXFY010000016.1:3189598-3194598 GCA_030674185.1 Monoplex corrugatus
TACTGGTCCTTTATCGCCTGGTGTGGGTCTTCATGTGGGATAGTAGACATACTGGTCCTTTATCACCTGGTGTGGGTCTTCATGTGGGATAGTAGACATACTGGTCCTTTATCGCCTGGTGTGGGTCTTCATGTGGGATAGTAGACATACTGGTCCTTTATCACCTGGTGTGGGTCTTCATGTGGGATAGTAGACATACTGGTCCTTTATCGCATGGTGTGGGTCTTCATGTGGGATAGTAGACATACTGGTCCTTTATCACCTGGTGTGGGTCTTCATGTGGGATAGTAGATATACTGGTCCTTTATCACCTGGTGTGGGTCTCCATGTGGGATAGTAGATATACTGGTCCTTTATCACCTGGTGTGGGTCTTCATGTGGGATAGTAGACATACTGGTCCTTTATCGCCTGGTGTGGGTCTTCATGTGGGATACCAGACCGATCCTGGAGACACATGTTGTTCCACACACACTGCATGGGAAGGATCCTGTGGCCTTGGGTTCTGCTTCTGCCTGTCCCTGTTCTGTTGACTGTCAGCTGTTGTGTGCTGTTGACATGTGACTGTGCCCTGTGTGCACTGCTGTCACCAGCTGTTGTGTGCTGTTGACATGTGACTGTGCCCTGTGTGCACTGCTGTCACCAGCTGTTGTGTGCTGTTGACATGTGACTGTGCCCTGTGTGCACTGCTGTCACCAGCTGTTGTGTGCTGTTGACATGTGACTGTGCCCTGTGTGCACTGCTGTCACCAGCTGTTGTGTGCTGTTGACATGTGACTGTTCCCTGTGTGCACTGCTGTCACCAGCTGTTGTGTGCTGTTCACATGTGACTGTGCCCTGTGTGCACTGCTGTCACCAGCTGTTGTGTGCTGTTCACATGTGACTGTGCCCTGTGTGCACTGCTGTCACCAGCTGTTGTGTGTTGTTCACATGTGACTGTGCCCTGTGTGCACTGCTGTCACCAGCTCTTGTGTGCCGTTGACATGTGACTGTATCCTGTGTGCACTGCTGTCACCAGCTGTTGTGTACTGTTCACATGTGACTGTGCCCTGTGTGCACTGTTGTCACCAGCTGTTGTGTGTTGTTTACATGTGACTGTGCCCTGTGTGCACTGCTGTCACCAGCTGTTGTGTGTTGTTCACATGTGACTGTATCCTGTGTGCACTGCTGTCACCAGCTGTTGTGTACTGTTCACACGTGACTGTGCCCTGTGTGCACTGTTGTCACCAGCTGTTGTGTGTTGTTCACATGTGACTGTGCCCTGTGTGCACTGCTGTCACCAGCTGTTGTGTACTGTTCACATGTGACTGTGCCCTGTGTGCACTGTTGTCACCAGCTGTTGTGTGTTGTTCACATGTGACTGTGCCCTGTGTGCACTGCTGTCACCAGCTGTTGTGTGTTGTTCACATGTGACTGTATCCTGTGTGCACTGCTGTCACCAGCTGTTGTGTACTGTTCACATGTGACTGTGCCCTGTGTGCACTGTTGTCACCAGCTGTTGTGTGTTGTTCACATGTGACTGTGCCCTGTGTGCACTGCTGTCACCAGCTGTTGTGTACTGTTCACATGTGACTGTGCCCTGTGTGCACTGTTGTCACCAGCTGTTGTGTGTTGTTCACATGTGACTGTGCCCTGTGTGCACTGCTGTCACCAGCTGTTGTGTACTGTTCACATGTGACTGTGCCCTGTGTGCACTGCTGTCACCAGCTGTTGTGTACTGTTCACATGTGACTGTGCCCTGTGTGCACTGTTGTCACCAGCTGTTGTGTGCTGTTCACATGTGACTGTGCCCTGTGTGCACTGTTGTCACCAGCTGTTGTGTGCTGTACACATGTGACTGTGCCCTGTATGCACTGCTGTCACCAGCTGTTGTGTGCTGTTCACATGTGAGTGTGCCCTGTGTGCACTGTTGTCACCAGCTGTTGTGTGCTATTCACATGTGACTGTGCCCTGTGTGCACTGTTGTCACCAGCTGTTGTGTGCTGTTCACATGTGACTGTGCCCTGTGTGCACTGTTGTCACCAGCTGTTGTGTGCTGCTGACATGTGACTGTGCCCTGTGTGCACTGCTGTCACCAGCTGTTGTGTGCTGTTGACATGTGACTGTGCCCTGTGTGCACTGCTGTCACCAGCTGTTGTGTGCTGTACACATGTGACTGTGCCCTGTGTGTACTGCTGTCACAAGCTGTTGTGTGTTGTTCACATGTGACTGTGCCCTGTGTGCACTGCTGTCACCAGCTGTTGTGTGCTGTTGACATGTGACTGTGCCCTGTGTGCACTGCTGTCACCAGCTGTTGTGTGCTGTTCACATGTGACTGTGCCCTGTGTGCACTGCTGTCACCAGCTGTTGTGTGCTGTACACATGTGAGTGTGCCCTGTGTGCACTGCTGTCACCAGCTGTTGTGTGCTGTACACATGTGACTGTGCCCTGTGTGCATTGCTGTCACCAGCTGTTGTGTGTTGTTCACATGTGACTGTGCCCTGTGTGCACTGCTGTCACCACTGCTGTCACCACTGCTGTCACCAGCTGTTGTGTGCTGTTCACATGTGACTGTGCCCTGTGTGCACTGCCGTCACCAGCTGTTGTGTGCTGTCCACATGTGACTGTGCCCTGTGTGCACTGCTGTCACCAGCTGTTGTGTGCTGTTGACATGTGACTGTGCCCTGTGTGCACTGCTGTCACCAGCTGTTGTGTGCTGTTGACATGTGACTGTGCCCTGTGTGCACTGCTGTCACCAGCTGTTGTGTGCTGTTGACATGTGACTGTTCCCTGTGTGCACTGCTGTCACCAGCTGTTGTGTGCTGTTCACATGTGAGTGTGCCCTGTGTGCACTGCTGTCACCAGCTGTTGTGTGCTGTACACATGTGACTGTGCCCTGTGTGCACTGCTGTCACCAGCTGTTGTGTGTTGTTCACATGTGACTGTGCCCTGTGTGTACTTGCTGTCACCAGCTGTTGTGTGTTGTTCACATGTGACTGCGCCCTGTGTGCACTGCTGTCACCAGCTGTTGTGTGTTGTTCACATGTGACTGTGCCCTGTGTGCACTGCTGTCACCAGCTGTTGTGTGTTGTTCACATGTGACTGTGCCCTGTGTGCACTGCTGTCACCAGCTGTTGTCACTGCTGTTCCAACCCTTCCCTTTAGTTGCTGAGCCGAGTGCACTGACCTATGCGTGACCCGACCATGATGCCTGCCTTCCCTGGGCAGATTGTTTATATCTCGCCTGTCAGCAGCCATAGCTGACATCTGGCGTTTAACTGGGGGAAATGGGTATGACTTTAAATGATACATTTTTTTAAAGCGCTCTAGCCAAATAAGAGTGTATTGTAGATAGCTGGATGGCCAGAACCACGAGCTTTAAAATGATACCAAACACGAATATGTTTGACTGGCAAAGCAGACTGCAGTGTTAGTTCAAATACATGCACAATCACAAGCACGGAGACGGTTAATTTCCGATTTCACAAAATTTTGCTGTTTTAAACCGCCGTTAATGCAGTCCTGACAGTTTCCATGCACACAGAACAACATGCCACACAAACTACAGCATGCCAGCGTGCACCTCCACTTACTTGAAAGTTTTCGACCTGAACCTGGGAGGAGAGGTGTGTACATAAACAACAGCCATTGTTCAATTCTACGCACAACACTTAACACTAATACGTAAGGAAAGAACTACGATCAAAACAACAAAACTGTTCAGTTCTCTCACAACAGTGCTCTGAGTACAAGACTGAATGATGTGATGTTCAAAGCAGATTATAGTGAGTAACTTATCCTTAAACTTTCACTTAACTCCATACACATCAACACTTCAGCATCACATATATATTTGGAAGCCAGTCTCCAAGTCAACAACAACAAAATAAATAAATAGATGAAATAAAACGAGAACAAAAGGATGAGAAAACGAAAAAAAAAAAAAAGGGGGGGGGGGGGGAAATCAGCATCAGTGGAATAAGAAGTTTCAACATGTGAAGAATACACATTTTAACAAAAAAGCACAGCAGTTGAACACACAGTGACTGCAAAAGTTTGTAGATTACAAACTTCAGTCAATGGTACAAATTCTAATTCTTAGACGTAACGCGGGCACTTAGAACAAACTTGTAAATCACAAAAAATCAACATCCAGATATCTTAGGTTCCGTGTCTACAGACAGGAGAAGAGGGGGTGAAATGACACAGTTTTAATACAGACAAAGAAGGGATTCATCCGCAGCTACTGCCGTGACCCCGTCTCGACCCTGCATCACACCCCCTCCCCCCCTCTGGAATGCCAGGCTTTGAAGGCCTACAGCTGCCGTCCGCAGGCAAACTAAAGAGAACGATTTGGCCAGTTTTGCACAGCCGTGTTGTGTGTTGTTCACATGTGACTGTTCCCTGTGTGTACTGCTGTCACCAGCTGTTGTGTGTTGTTCACATGTGACTGTGCCCTGTGTGCACTGCTGTCACCAGCTGTTGTGTGTTGTTCACATGTGACTGTGCCCTGTGTGCACTGCTGTCACCAGCTGTTGTGTGTTGTTCACATGTGACTGTGCCCTGTGTGCACTGCTGTCACCAGCTGTTGTGTGCTGTACACATGTGACTGTGCCCTGTGTGTACTGCTGTCACCAGCTGTTGTGTGTTGTTCACATGTGACTGTGCCCTGTGTGCACTGCTGTCACCACTGCTGTCACCAGCTGTTGTGTGCTGTACACATGTGACTGTGCCCTGTGTGCACTGCTGTCACCAGCTTACTGTGTTGTGGGCAATGTCTTCCCTGTTGGTGGTGTTGATGCCACAGCTGGTCAGGATGGTCTTTAGAGATACAGCTTTGATGGTCTTTCCCGGTCACGGTGTCTTCGCTTCAGTTTTCCATACAGGAGCATGTTAGTGATCATTTTGTCTCCCATATGGAAAACATCTCTTGCCCGACATAGCTGGCGTTTGATGAGCAGAAACTCTGCATTCAGCCACTCACATTTCTTCGGAATGTGTAGATTGGACACTCGAGAGACAGA
>JAPXFY010000016.1:3202098-3214598 GCA_030674185.1 Monoplex corrugatus
CGAAAGACACACACAGACACAAAGACAGAACGAAAGAGACAAACACACACAGACACCAAAGACAGAACGAAACAGACAGAGACACACAGACACAAAGACAGAACGAAAGAGACAGACACACACAGACACAAAGACAGAACGAAAGACACACACAGGACACAAAGACAGACGAAAGACACCAAACACACAGACACAAAGACAGAACGAAAGACACACACAGACACAAAGACAGAACGAAAGAGACAGAGACACACAGACACACAGACACAAAGACAGAACGAAACAGACAGAACACAGACACAAAGACAGAACGAAAGACACACACAGACACAAAGACAGAACGAAACAGACACACACAGACACAAAGCCAGAACGAAAGAGACAGAGACACACAGACACAAAGCCAGAACGAAAGAGACAGAGACACACAGACACAAAGACAGAACGAAACAGAAGGACACACAGACACAAAGCCAGAACGAAAGAGACAGAGACACACAGACACAAAGACAGAACGAAACAGACACACCAGACACAAAGACAGAACGAAACAGACACACACAGACACAAAGACAGAACGAAAAACACACACAGACACAAAGACAGAACGAAACAGACAGACACAGACACAAAGACAGAACGAAACAGACACAGACACAAAGACAGAACGAAACAAACACACACAGACACAAAGACAGAACGAAACAGACAGACACAGACACAAAGACAGAACGAAACAGACAGACGCACACAGACACAAAGACAGAACGAAACAGACACACACAGACACAAAGACAGAACGAAACAACACACACAGACACAAAGACAGAACGAAACAGACAGACACAGACACAAAGACAGAACGAAACAGACAGACACAGACACAAAGACAGAACGAAAACAGACAGACGCACACAGACACAAAGACAGAACGAAACAGACACACACAGACACAAAGACAGAACGAAACAAACACACACAGACACAAAGACAGAACGAAACAGACACACACAGACACAAAGACAGAACGAAACAGACAGACACAGACACAAAGACAGAACGAAACAAACACACACAGACACAAAGACAGAACGAAACAGACACACACAGACACAAAGACAGAACGAAACAGACAGACACAGACACAAAGACAGAACGAAACAAAACACACACAGACACAAAGACAGAACGAAACAGACACACACAGACACAAAGACAGAACGAAAACAAACACACACAGACACAAAGACAGAACGAAACAAACACACACAGACACAAAGACAGAACGAAACAGACAGACACAGACACAAAGACAGAACGAAAAAAACACACACAGACACAAAGACAGAACGAAACAGACAGACACAGACACAAAGACAGAACGAAACAGACACACACAGACACAAAGACAGAACGAAAACAGACACACACAGACACAAAGACAGAACGAAACAAACACACACAGACACAAAGACAGAACGAAACACACACACAGACACAAAGACAGAACGAAACAGACACACACAGACACAAAGACAGAACGAAACAGACAGAGACACACAGACACAAAGACAGAACGAAAGAGACAGAAACACAGACACAAAGACAGAACGAAAGAGACAGACACACACAAGACAGAACGAAAGAGACAGACACACAGACACAAAGACAGAACGAAAGAGACAAAAACACAGACACAAAGACAGAACGAAAGAGACAGACACACACAAAGACAGAACGAAAGAGACAGACACACACAGACACAAAGACAGAACGAAAGAGACAGACACACAGACACAAAGACAGAACGAAAGAGACACAGACACACAGACACAAAGACAGAACGAAAGAGACAGACACACACAGACACAAAGACAGAACGAAAGAGACAGACACAAAGAAACAAAGACAGACAGAAAGAGACACAGACACACAGACACAAAGACAGAACGAAAGAGACAGACACACACAGAGACACAGACACAAAGAGAGAAACAGATAAAGGACATTTAGACACAGAAAGACAGACACAAAGAAAGACAAACACAAAGAAAGAAAGACAGAAAGGCACAGACATACAGACAGACGGACAGACAAAAGACGGAAGACAGAAGAGGAAGAACGAAGGATGAGCAAAGGAAAAACAAGGATGACGAAGAGACAGAACAGTACACACTCCACCCAGCAGAGGGCAGCACCGCCATAGCTTTTATTCCGTCAAATTACATATCACGGTAGACATTACTACCCCGCAGTAAATGGATACTAGCCATATGATTCGCTGCTTTCTTTGTCGCGTGCTGCAGTCTCCGCGATACGGAGCTGCTCTGTCTTTATATTTGCATTAAAAATTGAGATCAATTATGGTTGACCCTAGACTCGCACGAGCGTACGTGTGTGTGTGTGAGTGTGTGTGTGTTGTGTGAGTGTGTGTGTGTGTGTGTGTGTGTGTGTGTGTGTGTGTGTGTGTGTGTGTGTGTGTGTGAGTGTGTGTGTGTGTGTGTGTGTGTGAGTGTGTGTGTGTGAGTGTGTGTGTGTGTGTGTAGTGTGTGTTTGTGTGTGTGTGTGTGTATGTGCGGGTGCGTGCGTAGGTGCGTGCGTGCGTGCGTGTGGGTGTGTGCGCGTAAATGTTCTTCTGTTTATAACGCCTTAACCCATTAACTAGAAGCTGTATTGTTATCATTACTCATCACTCTGATATCGAAAATAACGATATATAATCTGTATTGATAACCCTCTTGCTATGTTACCGACATTTGTTGCTATGTGTTCTTTGTTTAACCCTTTGACTCCATCATCCTGCAGGAAGCTGGTGGATAGGGTGATGGAACCAAAGGTTAAGTGTTTGCTTTGCCAGCATGGTTGACAATGCAGGATACTTGTGAATAGGGTGAGGGAGTCAAAGGGTTAAGTTTTTGCTTTGCCAGCATGGTTGACAATGCAGGATACTTGTGAATAGGGTGAGGGAGTCAAATGGTTAAGTTTTTGTTTTGCCAGCATGGTTGACAATGAAGAATACTTGTGAATAGGGTGAGGGAGTCAAAGGGTTAACACTGCTGTGTCCTTTGGACCCTAGTTTAGTCAGAGGATGACAAACACTGGCCTTACCTAACTATCAACACAAAGAGCCTCCACAAGACCATGCCAATCTTCTGGCCCATCACCATCTCCAACCAACAACTACAGTCTACTTGCCCAGTGCAATCAGGATAGTACGGACATCATGAAAAGACGATGGACATGGACTGGACACATCATCTGAAGACAGCAGGATAACATCACCCGGACTGTCCTTCACTGGACACCATGAAGACAGCAGGACAACATCACCAGGACTGCCCTTCACTGGACACCACGAAGACAGCAGGACAACATCATCCGGACTGCCTTCACTGGACACCAGAAGACAGCAGGACAACATCACCCGGACTGTCCTTCACTGGACACCAGAAGACAGCAGGACAACATCACCCGGACTGCCCTTCACTGGACACCATGAAGACAGCAGGACAACATCACCCAGACTGCCCTTCACTGGACACCATGAAGACAGCAGGATAACATCACCCGGACTGCCCTTCACTGGACACCATGAAGACAGCAGGACAACATCACCCAGGACTGCCCTTCACTGGACACATCATCTGAAGACAGCAGGATAACATCACCCGGACTGCCCTTCACTGGACACCATGAAGACAGCAGGATAACATCACCCGGACTGTCCTTTAATGGACACCATGAAGACAGCAGGATAACATAACCCAGGACTGCCCTTCACTGGACACCATGAAGACAGCAGGACAACATCACCCGGACTGCCCTTCACTGGACACCATGAAGACAGCAGGATAACATCACCCGGACTGCCCTTCACTGGACACCATGAAGACAGCAGGACAACATCACCCAGACTGCCCTTCACTGGACACCATGAAGACAGCAGGATAACATCACCCGGATTGCCCTTCACTGGACACCATGAAGACAGCAGGACAACATCACCCGGACTGCCTTTACTGGACACCATGAAGACAGCAGGATAACATCACCCGGACTGCCCTTCACTGGACACCATGAAGACAGCAGGACAACATCACCCGGACTGCCCTTCACTGGACACTCATCTGAAGACAGCAGGATAACATCACCCGGACTGCCCTTCACTGGACACCATGAAGACAGCAGGATAACATCACCAGGACTGCCCTTCACTGGACACCATGAAGACAGCAGGACAACATCACCCAGACTGCCCTTCACTGGACACCATGAAGACAGCAGGATAACATCACCCGGACTGTCCTTCACTGGACACCATGAAGACAGCAGGATAACATCACCCGGACTGCCCTCACTGAACATGAAGACAGCAGGAAACATCACCCGGACTGCCCTTCACTGGACACCATGAAGACAGCAGGACAACATCACCCGGACTGCCCTTCACTGGACACCATGAAGACAGCAGGACAACATCACCCAGACTGTCCTTCACTGGACACCATGAAGACAGCAGGATAACATCACCCGGACTGCCCTTCACTGGACACCATGAAGACAGCAGGACAACATCACCCGGACTGCCCTTCACTGGACACCATGAAGACAGCAGGACAACATCACCCGGACTGCCCTTCACTGGACACCATGAAGACAGCAGGACAACATCACCCAGACTGTCCTTCACTGGACACCAGAAAACAGCAGGACAACATCACTCGGACTGTCCTTCACTGGACACCATGAAGACAGCAGGATATATCGATAACATCACCCGGACTGCCCTTCACGACAATGAGACAGAGGACAACACACCAGCTACCTTCCGACACAGAAGACAGCAGGACAACATCACTCGGACTGCCCTTCATGACACCATGAGGACAGCAGATAACATCACCGAGCCTCACTGGACACCAGAACAGCAGGACAATCACCGATACCTTCAAGCACATGAAACAGCAGAACATCACCGACTCCTTCACTGGGACACCATGAAGACAGCAGGACAACATCACTCGGAATGCCCTTTCACTGGACACCAGAAGACAGACATAAGAAAAGAAGACTCAAGAATATCTGCCAACAAACAGCAGAAGAACTGAAGGGACTGGGTTTCCATTCAGAACAGACAGGAGTGGCGGATTTCCGTTGCTGCCCTACAGAACAGCGGCGTGGCGGCCAGTAAGTCCTATAAAAGCCACAACAAGTGTGACAGCCCGCGTTCAAGTAAACAGGAACCAGAAAAGAAAAAAAAAACACGAAAGTAGAATCAGAACGTGTATTTAATACAACCAGACAAGACTGGCGCAAATTTTTCGGCCAACTGGCCTTTGTCAAGCGTAAACAGAACATCACAAAAGAACAAACACCAAAAACAAAATTAGAAGAAAAAGACTAAAACTTCCCTGCTGTTTCGTCCAGTGGGAGAAAAGGTTTAAAGGTTCCATGTTTAGCAATAGGCACGTGGTGAGAATGTTGTGTATGGTCTGACCATACTGTGATTGGAGCTGATATTAGAGGGGAGAGAGGGAGAGAAGGGAATGCGAAGGCTTGGGGAGGGGAGAGGGGGGTCACGGCATTTTACGGAGGAAGGAAAAATTACTGGGTATCAGCGGAGATGGATTTGAATGGACATATATTATCATGGGGTTGGTGGGATATTCTGTGAGTGAACGATGTGTGTGTGTGTGTGTGTGTGTGTGTGTGTGTGTGTGTGTGTGTGTGTGTGTGTGTGTGTGTGTGTGTGTGTGTGTGTGTGTGTATGTGTGTGTGTGTGTGTGTGTGTGAGAGAGAGAGAGAGAGAGACAGACAGAGAGACAGACAGACAGACAGACAGACAGAGACACAGAGAAAGTGTGTGTGTGTTTGTGTGTGTGTGTTCGTTCGTTCTTTGATTTAACGTCTTTTCACTGTGTGTGTGTGTGTGTGTGTGTGTGTGTGTGTGTGTGTGTGTGTGTGTGTGTGTGTGTGTGTGTGTGTGTGTGTGTGTGTGTGCACGCGCGCGCCTGTATTGTATGTGTGCGCGCGCACGCTCGAGTGTGTATGCGCTTGTATGTGTATATACGCGCTTGCTATGTGTGCGTGCGCTTATTCACGTCAATGTGTAAGTTTCTGTGTGTATGCGCGCGAATATCTGTGTGAGCGTGCAAGCGTATGGTGTGCAAGCATATGTGTGTTGCAAGTGTGTATGTGCGTGGGGCACATGCACTGCGTGTCTTTATGCCTGAGTGTGTCGTATGTGTGCAAGCTCCATTATATGTTTTGTGTGCAACGCGAGCGCGTACGAGCGTGCGCGGACACGGGAGTTTATGTGTGTGCACGCGCGCATGCACGAGCTCAGAAAAGGCAGAAATTGGAAGGGTGTGGCACCGTCACTGGAGACCATAAGGGTCATTAAGTCAATAAGTGGCGTGGACATAGACGTTAGACAAACGATAATTACCTTTGGGTCTTTGGTGGGTATGAGGGTTGGCTTACACTGTCAACGACACCACTGTCGTTATGATGTTTGGTGGGTATGACGGGTGGCTTACACTGACAATGACACCACTATCGTTATGATGTTTGGTGGGTATGACGGGTGGCTTACCGTTACACTGACAATGACACCACTGTCGTTATGATGTTTGGTGGGTATGACGGGTGGCTTACACTGACAATGACACCACTATCGTTATGATGTTTGGTGGGTATGACGGGTGGCTTACCGTTACACTGACAATGACACCACTGTCGTTATGATGTTTGGTGGGTATGACGGATGGCTTACACTGACAATGACACCACTGTCGTTATGATGTTTGGTGGGTATGACGGGTGGCTGACACTGACAACGACACCACTGTCGTTATGATGTTTGGTGGGTATGACGGATGGCTTACCGTTACACTGACAATGACACCACTGTCGTTATGATGTTTGGTGGGTAACTGACAATGACCCACTGTCGTATGATGTTGGTGGGTTGACGATGGCTTACTTACACTGACAATGACACCACTGTCGTTATGATGTTTGGTGGGTATGACGGATGGCTTACCGTTACACTGACAATGACACCACTGTCGTTATGATGTTTGGTGGGTATGACGGATGGCTGTACACTGACAATGACACCACTGTCGTTATGATGTTTGGTGGGTATGACGGGTGGCTTACCGTTACACTGACAATGACACCACTGTCGTTATGATGTTTGGTGGGTATGACGGGTGGTCTTACACTGACAATGACACCACTGTCGTTATGATGTTTGGTGGGTATGACGGGTGGCTTACACTGACAATGACACCACTGTCGTTATGATGTTTGGTGGGTATGCGGGTGGCTTACACTGACATGACACCACTGTCGTTATGTTTGGTGGGTATGGCGGGTGGCTTACACTGACAATACACCACTGTCGTTATGTTTGGTGGGTATGGCGGGTGGCTTACACACTGACAATGACACCACTGTCGTTATGTTTGGTGGGTATGGCGGGTGGCTTACACACTGACAATGACACCACTGTCGTTATGTTTGGTGGGTATGACGGGTGGCTTCACACTGACAATGACACCACTGTCGTTATGTTTGGTGGGTATGGCGGGTGGCTTACACTGACAATGACACCACTGTCGTTTATGTTTGGTGAGTATGACGGGTGGCTTACACTGTCAACGACACCACTGTCGTTATGATGTTTGGTGGGTATGACGGGTGGCTTACACTGACAATGACACCACTGTCGTTATGTTTGGTGAGTATGATGGGTGGCTTACACTGACACCACTGTCGTTATGGTGTTTGGTGGGTATGACGGGTGGTTGAGGTGCTTACACTGACAATGACACCACTGTCGTTATGGTGTTTGGTGGGTATGACGGGTGGCTTACACTGACAATGAAACCACTGTCGTTATGATGTTTGGTGGGTATGACTGGTGGCTTACACTGACAATGACACCACTGTCGTTATGGTGTTTGGTGGGTATGACGGGTGAGTATGACGGGTGGCTTATACTGACAATGACACCACTGTCGTCATGATGTTTGGTGGGTATGACGGGGTGGCTTACACTGACAACGACACCACTGTCGTTATGATGTTTATAGAGCAAAGATTGAGTCACTTCACAGTCTGGTGTCTCATTAACAACCACACACAACACAACGAGCAAAAACTAAAACAAGGTGATACACACAGAGAGAAAGAGAGAAGAGACAGAGACAGACAGAGAGAGAAAGAGAAAAGAGACAGAGACAGACACAGAGAGAGAAAGAGAGAAGAGACAGAGACAGACAGAGAGAAAGAGAGAAGAGACAGACAGACAGAGAGAAAGAGAGAAGAGACAGAGACAGACAGACAGAGAGAAAGAGAGAAGAGACAGAGAACGACAGAGAGAGAAGAGAGAAGAGGACAGACAGACGAGAAGAGAAGAACAAGAGAGAAGAGACCAGAGAAGAGAGAAAGCAGACAGAGAGAAGAGAGAAGAGACAGAGACAGACAGAGAAAGAGAGAGAGAAGAAGACAGAGGAAGAGCAGAAGAGACAGAACAGACAGAAGAGAGGAAAGAGAGAAGAGACAGAGACAGACAGACAGAGAGAAAGAGAGAAGAGACAGACAGACAGAGAGAAAGAGAGAAGAGACAGAGACAGACAGACAGAGAGAAAGAGAGAAGAGACAGGACAGACACAGAGAGAAAGAGAGAAGAGACAGAAGAAGAGAAAGAGAGAAGAGAAGAGAAGAGAGAAAGAGAAGAACAGACAGACAGAGAGAAAGAGAGAAGAGACAGAGACAGACAGAGAGAAAGAGACAGACAGACAGAGAGAAGAAGAGAAGAACAGACAGAGAGAGAAAGAGAGAAGGACAGACAGAGACAGAGAGAAAGAGAGAAAGACAGGACAGACAGAAGAGAAAGAGAGAAGAGACAGAGGACAGACAGAGACAGACAGACAGAGAGAAGAGACACAGACAGAGACAAGAGACAGACAGACAGAGAGAGAAAGAGAGAGAGACAGAGACAGACAGAGACGAGACAGACAGAGAGAAAGAGAGAAGAGACACAGACAGAGAGAAAGAGAGAAGAGACAGAGACAGACAGACAGAAAGAAAGAGAGAAGAGACGAGACAGACAGAGACAGAGACAGACAGACAGAGAGAAGAGAGAAGAGGAGGAGAAGAAAGACGACGAGGAGGAGGAGAGAGAGAGAAGAAGAAGAAGAAGAAAACAACAACAAGTACAAGAACAAGAAGAAAAGAAGCAGAAGAGGCAGAGAGAGAGAAGAGAGAAGAAGAAGAAGAAAAGAAGGAGGAGGAGAGACAGATAGACAGACACACAGAGAGACAGGAGAGAGAAAGGGGGAGACAGAGAGAAGAGAGAGAGAGAGAGAAGAAGGAACAAGAACAAGAAGAAAGGGAGAGAAAGAAGAAGAAGAAGAAGAAGGGAGAGAGAGAGGAAGAAGAAGAAGAAAGGGACAGAGAGAGAGAAAAGAAGAAGAAAGAAAGAGAGAGAGACAGACAGAGAATGAAGAAGAAAAAAGAGGAGGAGGAGAGAGAAGAAGAAGAAGAAGAAGAAAGAAAGAAAGAGAGAGAGAACGAAGAAGAAAAAAAGAGGAGGAGAAGGGGAGAGAAGAAGAAGAAAAAGAAGAAGAAGAAGAAGAGAGAGAGGAAAAGACACATAAAGAGAGGAAGACACAGAGAACGAGAGACACAGAGGGAGAAACACAATGAGACAGAGAAAGGAAAAGAGAGTGAGAGAGAGGGAGAGGGTGGGTGGGTGAGGATAAACAGAAAGATAACAAGGGGAGAAACAGAAGGAATGATGATGACAGGTGTGTGTTCTACAGGTAAAGATGGTAACACAAAGATCTATTTCCATAATTGTGTGTTCTACAGGTAAAGATGGTAACACAAAGATCTATTTCCATAATTGTGTGTTCTACAGGTAAAGATGGTACACAACGATCTACTTCCATAATTGTGTGTTCTACAGGTAAAGATGGTAACACAACGATCTATTTCCATAATTGTGTGTTCTACAGGTAAAGATGGTAACACAAAGATCTATTTCCATATCTGTCGTTGTTAAACCAACATACACTGGCGCGTAATTTCAGAAATAGTATACTACACGAGAGATATCAGTACCAGACAATATGACCCTGCCCTGTCAACTCCAGTAAAACACTAACCAACCAACCAAGCAAGCAACCAAGCAAGCAAGCAACCAACCAACCAACTAACCAACCAACTAACCAACCAACCAAGCAACCAACCAACTAACAACCAACAACCAACCAACCAACCACCAACCAACTAACCAACCAACCAACCAACCAACCAACCAACTAACCAACCAACTATCTAAACAACCAACCAACCAAGCAATCAACTAACTAACCAACTAACCAACCAACCAACCAACCAACTAACCAACTAACCAACCAACTAACCAACTAACCAACCAAGCAAGCAAGCAACCAACTAACCAACTAACCAAGCAGCCAACCAACTAACCAACCAACCAACCAACTAACCAACCAAGCAACCAACCAACTAACCAACCAAGCAACCAACCAACTAACCAACCAACCAAGCAACCACCCACCCAACCAACCAACCAACCAACCAACCAACTAAACAACCAAGACTAGCAGCGTGCCCGAGAGCCGGTCAAGGGACAAATGAACGGGAAATTTTCTACCATCATTAGACGGACAGGCCAAGATTCGTTTCTCATGGAAATAGTTGTGTTATAACGGATGTGTGGTGTGTGTGTGTGGTGTGGTGTGTGGTGTGTGTGTGTGTGTGTGTGTGTGTGTGTGTGTGTGTGTGTGTGTGTGTGTGTGTGTTGTGTGTGTGGTGAGTGTGTGTTTGTGTGTGTTGTTGTGTGTGTGTGTGTGTGTTTGTGTGTGTGTGTTGTGTGAGTGTGTTGTTGGTGGTTGTTGTGTGTGTGTGTGTGTGTGTTTTGTGTGTGTGTGTGTGTGTGTGTGTTTTGTGGTGTTGGGTTGTGTGTGTGTGTGTGTGTGTGTTTGGTGTGTGTTTGTGTTGTGTGTTTGTTTGTGTTGTGTGGGGTGTGTGTGTTTGTGTTTTTGTGTGTGTGTTTGTGTGTGTGTGTGTGTGGTGTGTGTGTGTGTGTGTGTGTGTGTGTGTGTGTGGTTTTGTTGTGTGTGTGTGTGTGTGTGTGTGTGTGTGGTATGTGTGTGTGTGTGTGTGTGTGTGTGTGTGTGTGTGTGTGTGTGTGTGTGTGTGTGTGTGTGTGTGTGTGTGTGTTGTGTGTGTGTGTGTGTGTGTGTGTGTGTGTGTGGTGGTGTGTGGTGTGTGTGTGGTTGTGTGTGTGTGTGTGTGTGTGTGTGTGTAGTGTTGTGTATATATGTGTGTATATATATGTGTGTATATGTATGTGTGTGTGTACGTGTGTGTATATGTGTGTGTGTACGTGTGTATGTATGTGTTTGAATGTGTGTGTGTGTACGTGTGTGTGTGTGTGTGTGTGTGTGTGTGTGTGTGTATGTGTGTGTGTGTGTGTGTGCTGGCGCGCGTGTGCGTGTTCGTTCTTTGATTTAACGTCTTTTAACTATGTGTGTGTACGTGTGTGTGTATGCGTTTGTGTGTGTATGCGTGTGTGAGTATGCGTGTGTGTATGCGTGTGTGTGTGTGTGTGTGTGTGTACGTGAGTGTGTGAGTGTGTGTGCGTGCGTACCTCTGTGTGTGTGTGTGTGTGTATATATGTGTGTGTGTGTGTGCACGCGCGGCACGCGCGGCGCGCGCACACACAGTGTAGGCATGTTTGTGTTAAGTATAATGAATGGCAAAGTGAATGTCAATCAGCACTAACATTGAGGACAGACAGGCCAAGTTTTCCATCAACAGAGGAGGTCAAAAACAGGACAAACTCCAAGTTCACCGTTCTTTCTGATTTTATCAACCATGTTCTTTCCGTTCCTCTTACTTCTCCGTCTCTTCCACTTTGGCACTGACAAACGTAATGTCTTGGGTTCAATCCACTCACACAGGTCCGCCTGCTGGGTGAAGGTGGAGATTTTTTTCCCATGTCAAAATTATGTGCACGCCTGCCTGTGACTGAACCCCCTTCGTGTGCAGGCGCATGTAAAATGTTAAATACGAACGTTAAAGATCCTCCTGTCCGTGGCTGGTTTAGGGAAACAGGAAACCACCCAGCATGCAAGATATCAAATACGCACGTTAAAGATCCTCCTGTCCGTGGGCTGGCTTAGGGAAACACGAAACCACCCAGCATGCAACATATCAAATACGCACGTTAAAGATCCTCCTGTCCGTGGCTGGTTTAGGGAAACAGGAAACCACCCAGCATGCAACATATCAAATACGCACGTTAAAGATCCTCCTGTCCGTGGCTGGCTCAGAGAAACACGAAACCACCCAGCATGCAAAATATCAAATACGCACGTTAAAGATCCTCCTGTCCGTGGCTGGCTTAGGGAAACACGAAACTACTCAGCATGCAACATATCAAATAGGCACGTTAA
>JAPXFY010000016.1:3219598-3222098 GCA_030674185.1 Monoplex corrugatus
TGTGTACGAGGTTGCTGATATAAGCAAAATACAATAAAAACAATAGAAATAATACCTATAATGGATCACTCTTGTATAGCGCTGTCCTCCAGTCCCCTTTGGACTCACTGGGCATCACACAGCTTCAAGACAGTAAAGTGCAAAACACACAGCACCACTGATATATCGCCGCAGATACGCGTGTACACACACACACACACACACACACACACACACACACACACACACACACACACACACACACACACACACACACACACACACACACACACACACACACACACACACTGTTAATGTTAATTATTAGTGTTAAGATCTTGTTCCATTTTTCTATTTACCCACTTACTTATTATGTCTTTTACTCTGTCTCCCCTCTCCCCACAATGCAACTCGCCCACCTCTCATCCTCCATTTTTTCCCCCGTCTAATATCACTCATAGTGAGCAGACGTTAAATTGAAGAACGAACACACACACACACACACATACACACACACACACACACACACACAAACACACACACACACACACACACATTCATACCCATACACACAAACGCAAATACAGACACAAACACACAAATACAAACACACACATGCACACACAAATACAAACACACATGCATAACACACAAATACATGCACACACAAACATGTGCGCACACACACATACACACACAAACACACGCACACAAACACGCACACACACAAACACATGCAACACACACACACACACACACACACATACACACACACACACACACACAAACACGCACACACACAAACACATGCACACACACACACACACACACACACACACACCAGAATACATACAGTCATACACATACACAAATCAGCACACACCAGCAGAGTCTAATCACACACACACACACACATATCATCATCATCGTCGTGTTCCTTGCCGCATAACGTGGTGATCATGGCCCTCACACACACACACACACACACACACACACACACACACACACACACACACACACACACACACACACACACACACACACACACACACACACACATCATCATCATCGTCGTGTTCCTTGCCGCATGACGTTGGTGAGCATGGCCCTCCATCAAAATCTAACTTTTCTTATTGCAAGTATATCTCCTACACTGTCTGTCCTCATCCACTCTGTAGAAATGTCCAACATTTTCTCCCTGGGTCTATCTGGTGTCTCTTCCCCTCTAGCTTTCCTGTTGTGACTTGGTGCTCAAATATCTGTTGCCTCGTAAGATGTCCTATAAATGTCCTATAATATGATTATACCTATAGTGACAGGGTTGTGTTTTGTCACCAGATCTGTTTTCACTATATAGCGAAAACATCGTGAGAAACCTAGAAGAAGACCCTGGATTAAAGGTTGGAGGGAAAATGATAAACAACATTCGGTACGCAGATGACACCGTGCTAATTGCAGAAAATGAAAGGGACCTACAAAACCTTGTGAATATACTAGAAATAGAAAGCAAAGGTAAGGGGTTGGAACTAAACAGCAGGAAGACTGAAGTCATGGTGATCAGTAAAAAACACGAAATCCCCTCATGCAAAATAACAGCAAATGGCACAACCTTGACACAGGTTGATAAGTTCAAATACCTGGGAACGGTCATTTCATCAGACGGCAGATGCAGATCGGAAATAGCCGGCAGAATCGGCCAAACCAAAACAACATTCAAGAAGATGACAAGCATTCTTACCAACAAATGCCTATCAATTAACATCAGAAAGAGAGTCCTTGAATGTTATATAGAACCAATACTGTTGTACGGATGCGGGGCGTGGACAGTCAGCAAGAAAAGCCAGAGCAAGATTGAGGCAGCCGAGATGTGGTTTCTCAAAAGAATGCTGAGAGTTCCATGGACAGCAAAGAAAACAAACGAGACTGTCTTGATGGAGGCAGACACAGGTAGATCACTCATAAGGAAGATTAGGAAAAGACAGGCAACATTTATAGGCCATTTTATGAGGAAGGGGGATTTGGAGCACCTGGTCACAACGGGAAAGCTGGAGGGAAAGAGAGCACCAGGTAGACCCAGGGAGAGAATGCTGGACGGACTTGCAGAGTGGCTGGGGATGAGGAGGGTGGGGGAGATGCTGGGGGCAACGAGAGATAGAGATGGTTGGAAGTCCATGGTCGCCAACGCCATGCGGCAGGGCAACTGATGATGATGATGATGAATGATGAGATGATGATGATGATGATGATGATGATGATGATGATGATGATATAATGATGATGATGATGGTGATGAGATGATGATGATGATGATGGTGGATGATGTGATGGTGATGGTGGTGATGATGATGATGATGATGATGATGATGATGGTGATGATGATGATGATGATGATGATGGTGATGGTGATGATGATGATGATGATGATGATGATGATGATGATGATGATGATGATGATGATGATGATATGATGATGATATAGTGATATACACGTGTACACACGGACGATTATACAGTTCCATGT
>JAPXFY010000016.1:3227098-3252098 GCA_030674185.1 Monoplex corrugatus
AGATTTGAGAGAGAGAGAGAGGTGGAGAGAAAGATTTGAGAGAGAGAGAGGTGAGAGGTGGAGAGAAAGATTGAGAGAGAGAGAGGTGGAGAGAAAGATTTGAGAGAAGAGAGAGTGGAGAGAAAGATTGAGAGAGAGAGAGGTGGAGAGAAAGATTGAGAGAAGAGAGGGTGAGAGAAAGATTTGAGAGAGAGAGAGAGAGGTGGAGAGAAAGATTTTGAGGAGAGAGACAGAGAGGTGGAGAGAAAGATTTGAGAGAGACAGAGAGGTGGAGAGAAAGATTTGAGGAGAGAGAGAGGGAGAGAAGAGGAGAGGTGGAGAGAAAGATTTGAGAGAGAGAACAGAGAGGTGGAGAGAAAGATTTGAGAGAGAGAGAGAGGTGGAGAGAAAGATTTGAGAGAGAGAGAGAGGGAGAGAAAGATTTGAGAGGAGAGAGAGGTGGAGAGAAAGATTTGAAGAGAGAGAGAGGTGGAGAGAAAGATTTGAGAGAGAGAGACAGAGAGGTGGAGAGAAAGATTTGAGAGAGAGAGAGAGGTGGAGAGAAAGATTTGAGAGAGAGAGAGGCAGAGAGAGGTGGAGAGAAAGATTTGAGAGAGAGAGAGAGGCAGAGAGAGGTGGAGAGAAAGATTTGAGGGAGAGAGAGAGAGGTGGAGGAAAGATTTGAGAGAGAGAGAGGGTGAGAGAAAGATTTGAGAGAGAGAGGTGGAGAGAAAGATTTGAGAGAGAGACAGAGAGGTGGAGAGAAAGATTTGAGGAGAGAGAGACAGACAGACAGAGACAGAGAAAGAGAGACAGACAGACAGACACAGAGACAGAGAAGAAAAACAGACAGACACAAACAAGTAAGCAGAGAGAGAAGACAGACAGCTGTAGACGGATTTTAGAGAGGTGTTCAGAAAGATTTGAGAGAGACAGACACACAGACAGACAGACAGACAGACACAGAGACAGAGAAGAAAAACAGACAGACACAAACAAGTAAGCAGAGAGAGAAGACAGACAGCTGTAGACGGATTTAGAGAGGTGTCAGAAAGATTTGAGAGAGACAGACACACAGACAGACACACAGACAGACAGACACAGAGACAGAGAAGAAAAACAGACAGACACAAACAAGTAAGCAGAGAGAGAAGACAGACAGCTGTAGACGGATTTTAGAGAGGTGTTCAGAAAGATTTGAGAGAGACAGACACACAGACAGACAGACAGACAGACAAAGAGACAGAAACAGAGAAAGGGCAGAAAACAAAATTTAAAAACCAATGATTGCAAATAAAATCGAAAAGAAAAACCGACAGTAAACAGGCTATAAATTAAATATCTCTCCCCCCCCCCTTCCTCTCTCTCTCTCTCTCTCCTCTCTCTCTCTCTCCTCTCTCTGTCTCTCCTCTCTCTTCTTTTCTCTCCTCTCTCTCTCTCTCTCTCTCTCTCTCTCTCTCTCTCTCTCTCTCTCCTCTCTCTCTCTCTCTCTCTCTCTCTCTCCTCTATCTCTCCTCTCTCTCTCCTCTCTCTCTCCTCTCTCTCTCTCTCTCTCTCTCCTCTCTCTCTCTCTCTCTCTCTCTCTCTCTCCTCTCTCTCTCTCTCTCCTCTCTCCCTCTCTCTCTCTCTCCTCTCTTCTCTCCTCTCTCTCTCTCTCTCTCTCTCTCTCTCTCTCTCTCTCTTCTCTCTCTCTCTCCTCTCTCTCTCTCTCCTCTCTCTTCTCTCTCTCTCTCTCTCTCTCTCTCCTCTCTTCTCTCCTCTCCTCTCCTTTCAAAGTGTACAGCAAAAAAATGTCTCGAGCGTTTCACAACATGTGGACCTCAGACTTAGCTGACCAGGAAATCACGACTGTACAAAAGTGGATTTTTGTACAAACAACTACCAGAGACGACACTTTTGTTGTCGTGGGATCTTTAACCCCTTAACTCCCACACCTGTCTACCAGCATCCCGCATTGTCTGCCATGACAACATCGGAAAAACTTAACCCTTTAACTCCCTCACCCTATCCGCCAGATTCCTACAGGAAGCTGGTGGACAGGGTGAGGGAATCATAGGGTTAAGTTTCTGCAGTTGGTGGAAAAGGTGCAGGATCCAAAGGGTTAAGTACGCAAAGTACATACTGGTTGACATCCAGGTTGATTGGTTCTGTTGATAAAGCCGTAGACACAAGATCTGATACCTTGAGTTCAATCCCAGCCCGCAACATTGAAAATTGACCTGTTGACTGCCCATTTTAACGTTTCCATCATTTTGGTGGTGTCAATTTTGTGTTTCATATTTCCACTGGCCTGTTGACTGCCCATTTTAACGTTTCCATCATTCTGGTGGTGTCAGCTTAACGTTTCATATTTCCACTGGCCTGTTGACTGCCCATTTTAACGTTTCCATCATTCTGGTGGTGTCAGCTTAACGTTTCAAAGGTCCACTGGCCTGTTGACTGCCCATTTTAACGTTTCCATCATTCTGGTGGTGTCAGCTTAGCGTTTCAAAGGTCCACTGGCCTGTTGACTGCCCATTTTAACGTTTCCATCATTCTGGTGGTGTCAGCTTAACGTTTCAAATTTCCACTGGCCTGTTGACTACCCATTTTAACGTTTCCATCATTCTGGTGGTGTCAGCTTAACGTTTCAAAGGTCCACTGGCCTGTTGACTGCCCATTTTAACGTTTCCATCATTGTGGTGGTGTCAGCTTAACGTTACAAAGATCCTTCTCCCCCCTCCCTATTTCAAGACTTTGCCAACACAAGGGGTTTTGCACAGGAAGTGAGCCAGATTTTTTTACCCACTAATTGATGAAAAGCCATACTGTTGCCATTTATCAACTTTTGGATGAAAATCCAGACTGTAAACATGAATCAAGTATTTGGTGAAACGCCAAACTGTTAATCATCAATCGTCAATTCATCAAGACTGCAAACGTTAATCAAGTATTTGGTAAAAAGCTAGATTGTTAATCATGAATCAACTATTTAGTGAAAAACCAGACTTAATCATGAATTAATTAATTAATGAAAAGCCATAATTATTCATGAATCAACTGTTTAGTGAAAAGCCTGGCTTAATCATGAATCAACTATTTAGTGAAAAGCCAGGCTTAATCATGAATCAACTATTTAGTGAAAAGCCAGGCTTAATCATGAATCAACTATTTAGTGAAAAGCCAGGCTTAATCATGAATCAACTATTTAGTGAAAAGCCAGGCTTAATCACGAATCAACTGTTTAGTGAAAAGCCAGGCTTAATCATGAATCAACTGTTTAGTGAAAAGCCTGGCTTAATCATGAATCAACTATTTAGTGAAAAGCCAGGCTTAATCACGAATCAACTATTTAGTGAAAAGCCAGGCTTAATCATGAATCAACTGTTTAGTAAAAAGCCAGGCTTAATCATGAATCACCTATTTAGTGAAAAGCCAGGCTTAATCATGAATCAACTGTTTAGTGAAAAGCCAGGCTTAATCATGAATCAACTGTTTAGTGAAAAGCCAGGCTTAATCATGAATCAACTGTTTAGTGAAAAGCCAGACTTAATCATGAATCAACTGTTTAGTGAACAGCCAGACTTAATCATGAATCACCTATTTAGTGAAAAGCCAGGCTTAATCATGAATTAAATATTTAGTGAAAAGCCAGACTTCATCATTGATCAAATATTTAGTGAAAAGCCAGACTTAATCATGAATCAACTATTTAGTGAAAAGCCAGAGTTAATCACTGATCAACTGTTTAGTGAAAAGCCAGACTGTCAACAAGATTAGACTTTTCGGAGGTAAAAAGGAAAATTAAAATGAATCAACTTTTTGGTGAATATCAAAGACTTTAATAAACTGTCTGGGTGAAAATGGAGACATTTGACATGGCTTGACTACTTTGGTTTTCAGAAAAGTGAAGATTGAAAAGCCAAGAAGAGACAGACGGGGACAGGGACAGACAGGCTGTGTGGCCAGCTGGTAATGACTGACTGGCCTTTCACCATGGGAATGATGACTGTTGTTACCCATTACCGCTCTGTGTCTACATGTGGGGAAAATTGAATGAGCACTATGGCCGTGCTTTATGTACGTCTGGTGACTACATTTCTCCAACAAGGCGGAATGGGATAAGAAAGGATCGAACTCCATCGCTCCTGTCTCTCTGCTGATGGCTGTCAGCCATGCCACTGCCTGGTTCAAACTGAAGCAGTCTTTTACAAGTTTGGACATAAATGTCTTGTTTGGACTACAAGCAGTGCGTCAATCTTTTAGAACTTTTCACGTAATTCTTTACGTGGACACATACATACAGACGGTATCAGTCTTTAGAATATTTGACGTAATTTCTTTCGTGGATACGCACAGACAGCATCAGTCTTTTAGGATATTTGACGTAATTTCATCCGTACAGACAGCATCAGTTTTAAAATAGTTGACGTAATTTTATGTATGTTATGTACATACGGCATCAGTTTTAAAATATGTGACCCGCTTTCACGAAATGAGTCCTAACTCGCAGGCAGCGAAAAGCGTAGAGGCCCGGAAAAAGTGTAATGGGTCGATTTTGTAAATTTTTACTTTACATCAAAAATGGAATATTTAATCTTTAAATTACATGTACATGCACTCAGCACTTTATAATTCAATCGGAAGATGTATTTAAAATGTGTTTTAACCAGATAACGGCATGCTTTTTGTGTCAGAAAAAGGGATATATAAACTTAAATAACGAGACAATTACAGTTAATTTTCAAACCAAATTTTTGTGTGCTATTGTGGCATGATGTGTTTTACCATGGTACAAAATTTGGTAAAGATTAGTGAAGTATAAATACCTGTTGCTAAGGTAAAACTTCACTGAAGTGGTGAAATGAAACTTGATTTTCTCAAAATGGCTGTTTGCTATGTTACACACTTCAAACACCCATAACTTCCTTATTTTTAGGAGTAGAATAATAAATTTCAAATGAAAAGAAAGTTAATAATCTGGACATTTTGAAAATTATGATATCCTAAAATCTGTTATTTTCACCTTAGGACTCATTTTGTTAAAACGGGTCACATATTTGACGTAATTTCACGCTTGGACACTACACAAGGTTTCAGTCTTTTAGAATATTTGACGTAATTTCATGTTTGGACACGTTACAGACACTATGTCAGTCTTCAAGGGGTTTGGACATAATCGTAATTTCTTGTTTGAAGACGTGTACATATCAGTCTTTTACAAGTCTGGGTGTAATTTCCACAGAGACAATTTTTAGGCTTTTGAAGCTTTGACGCGACTGCCACAGAGACACTGAGTTAGGCTACAGAAGTCTGGACGTCATTTTTATATAGACAATACCTAAGGCTATGGAAGTTTTGACGTCATTTTTATATAGACAATACCTAAGGCTATGGAAGTTTTGACGTCATTTTTATATAGACAATACCTAAGGCTATGGAAGTTTTGACGTCATTTTTATATAGACAATACCTAAGGCTATGGAAGTTTTGACGTCATTTTTATATAGACAATACCTAAGGCTATGGAAGTTTTGACGTCATTTTTATATAGACAATACCTAAGGCTATGGAAGTTTTGACGTCATTTTTATATAGACAATACCTAAGGCTATGGAAGTTTTGACGTCATTTTTATATAGACAATACCTAAGGCTATGGAAGTTTTGACGTCATTTTTACACGCACACACGCATGCACACACACACATATTCTCTCTTAATGAGATGAGATGAGAGAGAGAGAGAGAGGAGAGGAGAGAGAGAGAGAGAGAGAAAGAAAGAAAGAGAGAGAGAATGTTGACGTAATTGTGTGTGTGAAAAGACCGGCAGACAGGTGGTTTAGTGTAAATGTTGAAGTCCCTTGTCCACTACAAAGGTGAACAACAAACCAAACAACGAAAGTAAGGAGGGAAAACAAACACAGACATGTGTTACACATAAACAAATAAGGACATATGAAACGATGGTCTGCGATGATCTCTGAGGCTGGTCGGTCGGTCAGTACGTAGGTAGGTAGGTAGGTTCGCAGGTTTGTTACTTGGTTGGTGATTGGTTGGTTGGTTGGTTGGTTGGTTGGTTGGTTGGTTGTTTGCTTGCTTGCTTGCTTGCTTGCTTGCTTGCTTGGTCGGTTGGTTGGTCATTTTGTGTTAGCTGGTCGGCTTTACAATATAAACGCTTTATGATTTCATAGTTAAATGCTTTACAATATAAATGCTTAATGATTTCATAATTAATTAAATGCTTTACAATATAAACGCTTTATTTCATAGTTAATGCTTTACAATATAAACGCTTTATGATTTTATGGTTAAATGCTTTACAATATAAACGCTTTATGATTTCATAGTTCATTAAACGCTTTACAATATATGATTTCATAGTTCATTAAACGCTTTACGATATATGATTTCATAGTTAATAAAATGCTTTATGATTTTGCAGCCCAACGCTTTATGATTTCATGGTTAAACACTTTATGATTTTTTAGTTCGTGAAATAATGATTTCATAGTTCAACACTTGATGATTTCATAGTTAAACACTTCATGATCTCAAAGTTGGTTAAACACTTTTTGATTTCGCAGTTAACTGTTTATGATTTCACAGTTAATTAAAGACTACGGTTTCATGATTAAGCAGTTATGACTTCATAATTAAACAAATTATGGTTTCATAATTAAGCACTCATGATTTCATAGTTAAACACTTTATGGCTTCATAGTTAAATATCTTATGATTTCACAGTTAAACACATTATGGCTTCACAGTTAAATATCTTATGATTTCACAATTAAACACTTTATGACTTCACAGTTAAATATTTTATGATTTCACAGTTAAACACTTTATGGCTTCACAGTTAAATATCTTATGATTTCACAGTTAAACACTTTATGGCTTCACAGTTAAATATCTTATGATTTCATAGTTAAACACTTTATGGCTTCATAGTTAAATGTCATGATTTCACAGCTAAATATCTTATGAATTCATGTTAAATATCTTAACGACACATCAGTGAAGTGAGCTGTGTTCTATAGTGGATGTTTTTGTTCTGAATCACGTCACCATGTTTCTTGTTTGTCTCTTGTGTACGCTGGACAATGGTCATTCGGCCGTGACTCTGCGTCCTTGTTGTTTTCATTATGAAATACACGTTGTCAATCTACGTTCATGTGTTTATTGTCAGTAAGTTTGTTTGTTTTTTGTTTTTTTCTTTTAGTCAGTTTTTTATATAGTCAGTTATCAGTCAGATAATTTGTCGGTCTAATGGTCAGTCAATTTTTTAGTCGGACAGTCAATCAGTTAGTCAGTTACTTGGTCAGTCAGTCGATCAGATAGTAAGGTAGTCAGTCAGTCAATGAGATAGTCAGATAGTTACTTGGTCGGTCAGTCAGTCAGTCAGTCAGTCAGATAGTCCATTAGTTACTTGGTCAGTTAGTCAGTCTGTCAGTTAGTCATTCTGTCAGTTAGTCTCAGTTAGTCTGTCAGGCATTCACTCTGTCAGTTAGTCAGTCTGTCAGTTAGTCAGTCTGTCAGATAGTCAATTCGTTTACTAACGGTATGGCCAGCAAGTTTGATACATAGTTACTAAACCTGAGAAAACTTGGTCTCTACCACCTCACTCCCTCTATAACCTCAGGGTTGTGGGACTGCCTTCATTACGTCATGCAATAAATACATTGTTAGATCACAACAACAGTTGTAGGACTGCCTTGATTACCTCATGCAATAAATACATTGTTAGATCACAACAACAGTTGTAGGACTGCCTTGATTACCTCATGCAATAATATACATTGTTAGGTCATAACAACAGTTTGTGAATGCCTTGATTACCTCAATGCAATAAATACATTGTTAGGTCATAACAACGTTGTGTTGATCCTTGATTACCTCATGCATATAATACACATTTAGGTCATAACAACAGTTTTGTGACTGCTTGATTACCTCATGGCAATAAATACACCGTTAGGTCCATAACAACAGTTGTAGGACTGCCTTGATTACCTCATGCAATAAATACATTGTTAGGTCATAACAACAGTTGTAGGACTGCTTGATTACTCATGCAATAAATACTTGTTAGGTCATAACAACAGTTGTGTGACTGCCTTGATTACCTTCATGCAATATAATACACGTTAGGTCATAACAACAGTTGTGTGACTGCCTTGATTACCTCATGCAATAATACTATTGTTAGGTCATAACAACAGTTGTGTGACTGCCTTGATTACCTCATGCAATAAATACATTGTTAGATCATAACAACAGCTGTGTGACTGCTTGATTACCTCATGCAATAATACATTGTTAGGTCATAACACAGTTGTGTGACTGCCTTGATTACCTCATGCAATAAATACATTGTTAGGTCACAACAACAGTGTGTGACTGCCTTGATTACCTCATGCAATAAATACATTTTAGGTCATAACAACAGTCTGTGTGACTGCCTTGATTACCTCATGCAATAAATACATTGTTAGGTCATAACAACAGTTGTGTGACTGCCTTGATTACCTCATGCAATAAATACTTAGCACATTTATGTGATTACTATCAATAATCATTAGCAACGTTGTGTGACTGCCTTGATTACCTCATGCAATAAATACACGTTAGTCATAACACAGTTGTGGACTGCCTGATTACCTCAGCATAATACATGTTAATCAAACAACAGTTGTGTGGACTGCCTTGATTACCTCATGCAATAAATACATGTTAGGTCATAACAACAGTTGTGTGACTGCCTTGATTACCTCATGCAATAAATACATGTTAGATCATAACAACAGTGTGTGACTGCCTTGATTACCTCATGCAATAAATACACATTTAGGTCATAACAACAGTTGTGTGACTGCCTTGATTACCTCATGCAATAAATACATTGTTAGGTCATAACAACAGTTGTGTGACTGCCTTGATTACCTCATGCAATAAATACATCGTTAGGTCATAACAACAGTTGTGTGACTGCCTTGATTACCTCATGCAATAAATACATTGTTAGGTCATAACAACAGTTGTGTGACTGCCTTGATTACCTCATGCAATAAATACATTGTTAGGTCATAACAACAGTTGTGTGACTGCCTGATTACCTCATGCAATAAATACACATTTAGTCTAACAACAGTTGTGTGACTGCCTTGATTACCTCATGCAATAAATACATTGTTAGTCATAACAACAGTGTGTGACTGCCTTGATTACCTCATGCAATAAATACATTGTTAGGTCATAACAACAGTTGTGTGACTGCCTTGATTACCTCATGCAATAAATACATTGTTAGGTCATAACAACAGTTGTGTGACTGCCTTGATTACCTCATGCAATAAATACATTGTTAGGTCATAACAACAGTTGTGTGACTGCCTTGATTACCTCATGCAATAAATACATTGTTAGGTCATAACAACAGTTGTGTGACTGCCTTGATTACCTCATGCAATAAATACACCGTTAGGTCATAACAACAGTTGTAGGACTGCCTTGATTACCTCATGCAATAAATACATTGTAGGTCATAACAACAGTTGTGTGACTGCCTTGATTACCTCATGCAATAAATACATTGTTAGGTCATAACAACAGTTGTGTGACTGCCTTGATTACCTCATGCAATAAATACATTGTTAGGTCATAACAACAGTTGTGTGACTGCCTTGATTACCTCATGCAATAAATACATTGTTAGGTCATAACAACAGTTGTGTGACTGCCTTGATTACCTCATGCAATAAATACATTGTTAGGTCATAACAACAGTTGTGTGACTGCCTTGATTACCTCATGCAATAAATACACTTGTTAGGTCATAACAACAGCTTGTGTGACTGCCTTGATTACCTCATGCAATAAATACACCGTTAGGTCATAACAACAGTTGTGTGACTGCCTTGATTACCTCATGCAATAAATACATTGTTAGGTCATAACAACAGTGTGTGACTGCCTTGATTACCTCATGCAATAAATACATTGTTAGTCACAACAACAGTTGTGTGACTGCCTTGATTACCTCATGCAATAAATACACGTTAGGTCATAACAACAGTTGTGTGACTGCCTTGATTACTCATGCAATAAATACATTGTTAGTCAAACAAACAGTTGTGTGACTGCCTTGATTACCTCATGCAATAAATACATTGTTAGGTCATAACAACAGTTGTGTGACTCCTTGATACCTCATGCATAAAACATTGTGATCCTTATAACCTTTGACTTAATACTATCATAAAACATTGTGTGCTACAATTTTACAGCTAATACCCTATGCATAAAAACAGTTGGTGCATAACACGTTGTGTACTCTTATACCATTGAATAAATACATTGTTGGTCATAGCCATATTACTCTGCCATGAATACCTTCAGTCAATAAAACAGTTTGTACCCTTGTTACATGCATTAAATACCTTATGAATAAAACATTGTTAGGTCATTATACTTAGTGACTATACATTTACTCATCATAAAACAGTTGTTAGACTGCTGTGATTCCTTGATAACCTATGAATAATACAATAGTGTTACTGCCTTGTTACTTGCTTATTACCTCTGCAATAAATACATTGTTGTACCAACATTGTTACTGCCATATTACTCATGCAATAAATACATTGTTAGCTATAACAGTGTGGACTGCCTTGATTACCTCATGCAATAAAACATTGTGTCTAACAACGTTGATACGCCTGATTACTCATTGAATAAACACATGTTGTCAAAACATTGTTACTGCTGATATACTTTTGCAATAAATACATTGTAGTCATACAACAGTTGTGACTGCCTTGATTACCTCATGCAATAAATACATTGTTAGATCATAACAACAGTTGTGACTGCCTTGATTACCTCATGCAATAAATAACATTTTAGATCAAACAACAGTTGTGTGACTGCCTTGATACCTCATGCAATAAATACATTGTTAGATCAAACAACATTGTGTGACTGCCTTGATTACCTATGCAATAAATACACTGTTAGGTCATAACAACAGTGTGTGACTGCCTTGATTACCTCATGCAATAAATACAAGTTGTGTAACACAGTTGTGACTGCCTTGATAATACATGTCAATAAATACATTAGGTATACAACAGTTGTTACATGTATTACCTCATGTTAGTAGTCATAACACAGTTGTGTGACTGCCTTGATTACTCATGCAATAAATACATTGTTAGGTCATAACAACAGTTGTGGACTGCCTTGATTACCTCATGCAATAAATACATTTAGGTCATAACAACAGTTGTGGACTGCCTTGATTACCTCATGCATAAATACAATTTAGGTCATAACAACAGTTGTGTGATGCCTTGATTACCTCATGCAATAAATACATTTAGGTCATAACAACAGTGTGTGACTGCCTTGATTACCTCATGCAATAAATACATTGTTAGGTCATAACAACAGTTGTGTGACTGCCTTGATTACCTCATGCAATAAATACACATTGTTAGGTCATAACAACAGTTGTGTGACTGCCTTGATTACCTCATGCAATAAATACATTGTTAGGTCATAACAACAGTGTGTGACTGCCTTGATTACCTATGCAATAAATACACATTGTAGGTCATAACAACAGTTGTGTGACTGCCTTGATTACCTCATGCAATAAATACATTTTAGATCAAACAACAGTTGTGTGACTGCCTTGATTACTCATGCAATAAATACATTGTTAGGTCATAACAACAGTTGTGGACTGCCTTGATTACCTATGCAATAAATACATTGTTAGGTCAAACAACAGTTGTGTGACTGCCTTGATTACCTCATGCAATAAATACATTGTTAGATCACAACAACAGTTGTGGGACTGCCTTGATTACCTCATGCAATAAATACACCATTTAGGATCAAAACAACAGTGTGTGACTGCCTTGATTACCTCATGCAATAAATACATTGTTAGATCATAACAACAGTTGTGTGACTGCCTTGATTACCTCATGCAATAAATACATTGTTAGGTCATAACAACAGCTGTGGACTGCCTTGATTACCTCATGCAATAAATACACATTTAGGTCATAACAACAGTTGTGTGGACTGCCTTGATTACCTCATGCAATAAATACATTTGGGTCATAACAACAGTGTGGACTGCCTTGATTACCTCATGCAATAAATACAATTTAGGTCATAACAACAGTTGTGTGACTGCCTTGATTACCTCATGCAATAAATACATTGTTAGATCATAACAACAGTTGTGTGACTGCCTTGATTACCTCATGCAATAAATACACTATCAAATCAAAACAACCGCAAAGTAGGGGAAAATCTGCGTTCTCTACCTACTGGACAGTAGCCAGGCAGAACATAATCATGAACCTGAAACACGACACTGACCTGTATTCAAGTGTTTTTTTTTCCCCCCATCGTCTCAAAGAGACAAATGGAACCCAGAATGAAGATCGTTTTTGTTTACAAGGATAGAGGAATTAACAAAGAGAAAGTGTGCGTTTTTGTTATTATTGGTTAGTTGGTTTTGGTTTTATTTTGTTTTGGTTTTGTTTTGTTTTGTTTTGTTGTGTGTTTGGTTTGGTTTGGTTTTGTTTTGTTGTGTGTTTGGTTTGGTTTTGGTTTGGTTTGGTTTGGTTTGGTTTGGTTTGGTTTGGTTTGGTTTGTTTGCTTTGGTTTGGTTTGGTTTGCTTTGGTTAGCTTTGGTTAGCTTTGGTTTGGTTTGGTTAGCTTTGGTTTGGTTTGGTATGGTTAGCTTTGGTAGCTTTGTAGCTTTGGTTGGTTTGGTTTGGTTTGGTTGTTTGGTTAGCTTTGGTGCTTTGGTTTGGTTTGGTTGTTAGCTTTGGTTTGGTTTGGTATGGTTAGCTTTGCTTTGGTTTGCTTTGCTTTGGTTTGGTTAGCTTTGGTTTGCTTTGCTTTGTTTTGTTTGCTTTGGTTAGCTTTGGTTTGCTTTGGTTAGCTTTGCTTTGGTTTGTTTGCTTTGGTTTGCTTTGTTTGGTTTGCTTTGGTTTACTTTGCTTTGGTTTGCTTTGCTTTGGTTTGTTTACTTTGCTTTGGTTAGCTTTGCTTTGGTTATTGCTTTGGTTGCTTTGGTTTTGCATTGCTTTGGTTAGCTTTGCTTTGGTTTGCTTTGCTTTGTGCTTTGCTTTGGTTTGCTTTGGTTGTTTGTTTGTTTTGGTTGGTTAACTTTGCTTTGTTTGTTTGGTTTGTTTTGCTTTGGTTAGCTTTGCTTTGGTTTGCTTTGGTTTGTTTTGCTTTGGTTAACTTTGCTTTGGTTTGCTTTGGTTTGTTTTGCTTTGGTTAGCTTTGCTTTGGTTTGCTTTGGTTTGGTTAGCTTTGGTTTACTTTGCTTTGGTTTGCTTTGGTTTACATTGCTTTGGTTTGGTTTACTTTGCTTTGGTTAGCTTTGCTTTGGTTAGCATTGCTTTGGTTTGCTTTGGTTTGCTTTGGTTAGCTTTGGTTTGCTTTACATTCCTCTGCTTTGCTTTGGTTGGTATATACATTCAGCCCTAGGCCAAGAAGGGCAGGTCTATACGAAGATACACGAGGATTACGTGCCAGAATGGCTCACCTTAAAAGGAAGAAAGGAAGACCCATGCATCATTCTGGTCGAAAATCCTCCAAATACGACGGCAACACCATCAAATTTTCAAAGTAATGCAAAAGAACATGAAGGAAAAGTTATTTAGAGTAAGAGACAGACAGACACGACGGCCGTTAAGGAAACAATAAGCTCAAAACTTTGTAACTACTGTTTTTATCCACAAAAGTTAAGTTCCTTAACTTTTTTTTCTGAGTACGCAAACACACGTAAGTAAATGTTTTATGCAAATGTAAATATGTAAACAACGGTATGCAAATCTGGTGTGTAATATGTAGATTTAGGTCTGTGGCTGTATGTAAATGACCAGTAATCACTTGTCTGTTTGAACTACGAAGACTTATGGTTGAGAGGAAAAGTCTCTCCTCTCTCTCTCTCTCTCTCTCTCTCTCTCTCTCTCTCTCTCTCTCTCTAATTCTCTCTACCTCTCTCATTAACTCTCCTCTTCCTCTCCCTCCTCCCTCTCCCCTCTCTCTAATTTTCTAACTCTCTCATTAACTCTCTTTTTCTCTCTCTCCTCTCTATCTCTCCCTCTCTCTCTCTCTCTTCTTCTCTCTCTCCTCTCTCTCTCTCCTCTCTCTTTCTCTCTCTCTCTCTCTCTCTGTCTTGTAATCCCCAGACAAAAGACAGTGGCGTCAAACGGAGTCAACAGAGCACACCACAGACACGATGGAACAGACCGGTTCCTACAGAGATTCAGTTCAAACAGCCAACTAGCTCCATTACCCTCAGGTCCTACAGCAGTCACAATGGCCCACACCTCAATTCTTCTCTCTGGATTAGCACCATTGGGGCTGTGCCCGTCTCCTCCCCTCACTGCTTTACCTTCACCAACCCTGAACACTGTCAGGTAGCCGTTCACTGACAGAAAGACCGGAGGCCACGTGCACAAAACAAAGTCTGTCTCCAGAGAGATTCGAACTCGTACGGTCAGACTGGAAGACAAGAGATCCACACATATATGTATATATATATCTTTTTTTTTCAAGACTGAAAAGTACACCGGTTTATCCAGCAGCCTGAGGTAACCAGGCTTTCAAGCCAAAGTCCTCGCTATAGGGGTTGGAGCAAAGGGGTTAATGGGCAGCACATCTGCCTAGGACTTCATAAAACAGCTCTCAGAACCCCAAAGGCAAAAGCGGGCCCCAGTTGCCCAGTTGGTTTGAGCGTCGGATTCACATGCTAATGATTGTGGGTTTGAATCCCGGGGTGCGCTACATTAAAACTGTCCTTCTTACCGTTCCATTTTAACAACATCGTTATTCTGGTGAATTAGATAGGTCCCATTTCCCCACTTCCCTGGGATGGTTATCCCCGTTGGCCACATCACCTGAGGTGGGTGTCGACGTAAAAACTGAACCAATCAATCAATCAATCAATCAATCAATCTAAAGGCAATGACAGAAGCAGCCGAAAAGAGTTCCAGCTGAATGTGGTCAAGAAGGAACAAAAGCGAACTTCATAAGGCGTAAAATGTCCCCACAACAAGGAGTGGTTAGGACATCCGTCACAAAGGAGACTTGGCCTGGAGGCTCCCCACAATCTTACAGGCGCGGGTTCGAAACCAAATGGAAGTAAAAAAAAAAATCAACAACAGAAGGGCCTCCAGGAACCATGACCTGGATATGGCCCGGGCCCCTCGGACAGTAAGGAGTTCAGGGCCGAAACACCTGCCTGTGAGGGGTTGAGAGGGGGAAGGGAGCGACTTCCCCTCTGACGATCTGCTGTCCAGTTTTCTCTGACCAGAGATTTATAGGTTGTAGCACTGGTTATCGTTTTCCCCTACTGTTCCGTTGTTCTGTTACATCTATATACGTTTTTCTTACGCCAATCAGACGTAGGACCGATTACTTGTCATTCCTGTCACGTGACGGACGCCATTATTTCTAGGCCTGCTACCGGGGGACAGTCACGACGGGGGCATTTGCAGAGGGGACTAACGGCTGGAATATGGTGTTTAAAACACCGCTTTCGTCTGGCGCATTAATGCCATGGTGGGCTATTTACACAGGGGACGGCTGGAGGGTGGTAGTTTAAAACACATCGTACCCACACCGTTTATGAAAATGGCTCCCCATGGATCCATCCCCACTGCCAACGCTTCACGGACATTGATAGCTTGTCTCATGACTGCTTTCATTTTTAGTGTCTTTGAAAACAGGGGATGGATTCACATCGTCTTCATGTCGCCGTTAATGTAGATGTGGTCATCAATGTAGGTAGATGTCGGTGGTTTATGGAAGGAAGATCGTCGTTAGTAGGATGTGGTGATGGTGATGGCAACAGACGCCCGTCATCTGACTCCATCATCATCATCATCATCATCATCATCATCATCTCATCATCATCATCATCATCATCATCTCATGTGTCCTACCACATGGCGTTGGCGATCATGACCCTCCGCACGAATCTATCTTTCGTCAAAGCAAAGTACATGTCCCACCATTTCTGTCCTCATCCACTCCGCAAGTCCGTTCAATCTATTTTCTCCCTGGGTCTACCTGGTGTTCTCTTTCCCTCCAGCTTTCCTGCTGTTACTAAAATACTCAAATTTCTCGTACCTCATAAAATGTCTTATAAATGTTGATGATCGCCAACGCCATGCGGCTGGGCACATGATGATGATGATGATCATGGTGGTGTGGTGGTGGTGGTGGTGGTGGTGTGGTGGTGGTGGTGATGATGATGATGATGACGACGACGACGACTACGATGATGATGACGACGACAACGACGACGATGACGATCACCACGACGACGACGACGACGATGATGATGATGATGATGATGATGATGATGATGATGATGATGATGATAATGATGATGATAATGAACAGGCACTGCTGACTTCGGAGCTTGGAGCTGGTTCAAGAGGGATTTTATGTCGCTCTTGGAAAGTCCATATGCGCTCCATCCAAATTTTGATAGCAAGTTATCAGGCAAACCCCTCGAGTCTGCGGAAAACAGTACGCGCCGGCAAAATGGGCGAAATGGGGAAAAGGGGGGAGGGGGAGGGGGAGGAGACCTATAAAACGCCGACAACACCACAATGACTGCAGTATTCAGACAGACAGCCAACAACCCAGCCGTTATGTTGTGCGGTTAGGGTGGAACTGAACTCGACAAATGACACCTCGAGTCCACGCCTCTATCAAAACAACCAGTCAGCTGAACTCCCCATCCAAGTAACCATGGACAGGTGTGGAGTCTTCTCTGACAAGTGGCCTGGCAGTGACTAACTATACACTAAACTCGGTAGGTCTCACGGCACTGGAATCTCGACACAACACCGCTGCAAAGGGGACAGCCCTATTTTCCCATCTCTTGGGGGTGTAACAACGCACCTGTATTCACTCTACTTTAAAAGAAGAAAGTGGCCAAACAGGACTAACTTAGAACGATCGTCTTTAGGGAGACAGAGACAGACAGACAGACAGACATACAGAGACAGGGACTGAAAAAGAGACACTGACGGACAGACGGACGGAGACAGAGACAAAAACACAGACGGACACAGAAAAAGACAGAAAGAGACAGACAGAAAGAGAAAGACAGAAAGAGAAAGACAGAAAGAGAAAAGACAGAAAGAGAAAGACAGAAAGAGAAAGACAGAAAGAACAAGAGACAGAAAGACAAGACAGAAAGAGAAAGACAAGAGAAAGACAGAAAGAAAAGACAGAAAGAGAAAGACAGAAAGAGAAGACAGACAAGACAGAAAGAAGAAAGACAAGACAGAAAGAGAAAGACAGAAAGAAAGACAGAAAGAGAAAGACAGAAAGAAGAAGAAAGACAGAAAGAGAACAAGACAGAAAGAGAAAGACAGAAAGAGAAAGACAGAAAGAACAGAGAAAGACAGAAAGAGAACAGACGAAAGAGAAAGACAGAAAGAACAAGACAAAGAGAAAGACAGAAAGAGAAGACAGAAAGAAAGAAGAACAAGACAAGAGAAAGAGCAAAAGACAGAAAGAGAAAGACAGAACAGAAGACAAAGGAAAGAAGAAGAAACAAGACAGAAAGAGAAAGACAGAAAGAAAAGAAAGAAAGAGAAAGAAGACAGAAAGAACAAGACAAAAGACGACAGAGACAGAAAAGACAGAAAGAGAAAGACAGAAAGAACAAGAAAGAGAGAAGAACAAGACAGAAAGAGGAAAGACAGAAAGAACAAGACAGAAAAGAGAAAGACGAAAGAAAAGACAGCAAAGAAAGACAGACGACAGAAAGAAAAGAAGAAAGACAAGAGAAAGAACAAAAAGAGAAGACAGACAGAAGAAAAGAAAGACAGAAAGAAAAAGACAGAAAGAGACAAGAAGACAGAAAGAACAAGACAGAAAGAGAAAGACAGAAAGAACAGAAGAAAGAAAGACAGAAAGAACAAGAGAAAGACAGAAAAGAACAAAAAGAAGAAAGACGAAAGACAGAACAGAGAAAGACAGAAAGAACAAGAAAGAAACAGGAAAGAGAAAAGACAGAAAGAGAAAGACAGAAAGAACAAGAAGAGACAGAAGAACAAGACAGAAAGAAGAAAGAGAAAGACAGAAGAGCAGAAAGAAGAAAGAACAAGAAAGACAGAAAGAAAGACAGAAAGAGAAAAAGACAGAACAGAACACAAGAAAAGACAGAAAGAACAAGAAGACAGAAAGAGAAAGACAGAAAGAAAGAACAAGACAGAAAAGAGAAAGAACAGAAAAGACAGAAAGACAGAAGAAGAACAAGAAGACAGAAAGAGAAAGACAGAAAGAAAGACAAAGAGAAAGAAGAAAGAACAAGAAAGACAGAAAGAGAAAGACGAAGAAAGAGAAAGAAGAAAGAAAGAGAAAGACAGAAAGAACAAGAACAGAAAAGACAGAAAAGAGAAAGACAGAAAAGAGAACAGACAGAAAGACAGAAAGACAGAAAGACAGACAAGAAAGACAGAAAGAGAAAGACAGAAGAGAAAGACAGAAGAAGAAGACAGAAAGAAAAGAAGACAGAAAGAGAAAGACAGAAAGAACAAGACAGAAAGAGACAAAGACAGAAAGAGAAAGACAGAACAAGAAAGACAGAAAGAGAAAGACAGACAGAAGAGAAGACAGACAAGAGAAAGACAGAAGACAAGAAAGACAGAGAAAGACAGAAAGAAAGAAAGACAGAAAGAAAAGAAAGACAAAAAAAGAGAAAGACAGAAAGAGAAAGACAGAAAAGAAAGACAGAAAGACAGAAAAGACAGAAAGAGAAAGACAGAAAGCAAGAAAGACAAAAGAAAAGAACAGAGAAAGAGAAGACAGAAAGAAAGAAAACAGAAAGAAGAAAGACAGAAAGAAAAGAAGAAGAAGACAGAAAGAGACAGAAAGAAGACAGAAAGACAGAACAAGAAAGACAGAAAGAGAAAGACAGAAAGAAAGACAAGACAGAAAGAACAGAAGAAAGACAGAAAGAAGACAGAAAGACAGAAAAGGACAGAAGACCAAGACAGAAAGAGAAAGACAGAAAGAACAGAAAGACAGAAAGAAAGAAAGACAGAAAGAGAAAGACAGAAAGAAAAGACAGAGAAAAGAAAGACAGAAAGAACAGAAAGACAGAAAGAAAAGACAGAAAGGAAAGAAAGACAGAAAGACAAGAAAGACAAAAAAGAAGAACAGAGAAGAGAAAAGACAGAAAGAAAGAAAGACAGAAAGAACAGAAAGACAGAAAGAGAAAGACAGAAAAGAGAAAGACAGAAAGAAAGAGACAGAAAAGAAGACAGAAAGAGAAAGACAGAAGAAAGAGAAAGACAAGAAAGACAGAAAGAAGAGAAAGACAGAAAGAGAAAGACAGAAAGAAGAAACAGAAAGAAAGAGACAGAAAGAGAAGACAAAAGAAGCAGAAAGAAGAAGACAGAAAGAACAAGAAGAAGAGGAAAGACAGAAAGAGAACAGACAAAGAGAAGACAGAAAGAACAAGAAGACGAAAGAGAAAAGAAAAGAAAGAACAGAAAGAGAAAGACAGAAAGAACAAGAAGACAGAAAGAGAAGACAGAAAGAAACAGAAAGAAACAGAAAGACAGAAAGACAGAAAGAAGAAGAGAAAGACAGAAAGAGAAAGACAGACAAGACAAAGAGACAAGACAGAAAGAGAAAGACAGAAGCAGAAAGACAGAAAGAAAAGAAAGACAGAAAAGAAAGACAGAAAGAGAAAGACAGAAAGAAGACAGAAGACAGAAAGAAGACAGAGACAGAAAGAGAAAGACAGAAAGCAAGAAAGAAAGACAGAAAGAAAAGACAGAAAGAGACAAGACAGAAAGAGAAAGACAGAAAGAGAAAGACAGAAAAGAGAAAGACAGAAAGAACAGAAGAAGACAAGAACAAAGAAGACAAAGAAAGACAGAAAGAGGAAAGACAGAAAGAACAAGAAAGACAAAAAGAGAAAGACAGAGAAAGAAGAAGAAAGACAGAAAGAACAAAAGAAGAAAGAGAAGACAGAAAGAGAAAGACAGAGAAAGAGAAAGACAGAAAAGACAGAAAGAGAAAGACAGACAGAAAGAGAAAGACAGAAAGAGAAAGACAGAAAGAACAAGAAAGACAGAAAAACAGAAAGACAGAAAGAGAAAGACAGAAAGAGAAAGACAGAAAGACAGAAAGACAGAGACAAGAAGACAAAGAGAAAGACAGAGATAAACAGAAAGACAGAGGACAAAAGACAGAAAGACGAAAGAAAAACAGAAGAAAGACGAAGAAGACAGAAGAGAAAGACAGACAAGAACAAACAGAAAAGACAGAAAAACAAGAAGACAGAAAGTGAAGACGAAGAGGAAAGAGAAGAGTAAAGGAGAAGGGTAGAGATAGGAGAAAGACAGAAGGAGACAGAAGACGTGAGGCAGAGGAAGCAGATAAGAGGAAGAAGAACAGAATGCAAAAGAGAAAAAAAAAAAAAAAAAAAAAAAAAAAAAAAAAAAAAAAAAAAAAAAAAAAAAAAAAAAAAAAAAAAAAAAAAAAAAAAAAAAAAAAAAAAAAAAAAAAAAAAAAAAAAAAAAAAAAAAAAAAAAAAAAAAAAACCCCCCCCCCCCCCCCCCCCCCCCCCCCCCAAGAGAAAGACAGAAAGAGACAGAGAAAAGAGAAAGAAGAAGAGAAAGCAGAACAAGACAGACAAAGAGAAAGACAGAACAAGACAGACAAAGAGAAGAAAAAGACAGAAAGACAACAGAAGACAAAGAGAAGAAAGACAGAGAAAGACAGAAAGAAGACAGAAAGAAAAGACAAGAAAAGAGAGAAGACAGACAAAGGAAAGACAGAAAAGAAGACAGAAAGAGAAAGACAGAACAAGACAGACAAAGAGAAAGACAGAGATAAACAGAGAGACGAGGACAAAAAGACAAAGACAAAAAACAAAGATGTTAACCCAGCACTGATAGTGTACAAATGTTCCGTGGCAGACAAAACAAAACAAAAAAAAACTAACAAAACATAAGAAGACTCCCCCATTTGCGTGTGTGTGTGTGTCTGTGTGTGGTGTGTGTGTGTGTGTGTGTGTGTGTGCGTGTGTGTGCGTGTGTGTGTGTGTGTGTGCGTGGGCGTGTGTGTGTGTGTGTCTGTGTCTATGTGCGTGTGTGTGTGTGTGCTATGTGTGAGTGTGTGTGTATGTATTTGTATGTATGTGTCCGTGTGTGTGTGAGTGTCTGTGCGTGCGTCCGTGCGTGTGTGTGTGTGTGCGTGTGTGTATGCCTGTATGCGTGTACGTGCATGTGAGTGTGTGTATGTGTGATGTATGTGTGCGTGTGTGCTGTGTGTGTGTGTGTGTGTGTGTGTGTTGTGTGTTTTGTATGCACGTGTGTGTGTGTGTGTGTGTTCGCTTCCTCATCTTCCGCATCATGTCACTGGTATTTCTCTCTCCCCCTGGCGCCTAGATGGCGCAGAGGTAAAGCACTGACCTTCCACTCCGACAATTCGGATTTGCACTAGTGCCCGTCTCAGCACAGCAAACCTGTATCCGTCCGGCCTGCCGTCTACCCACCTGTCAACGGATACCCGACTTTCTTCACTTGGGGAAGGGTACAGCAGTGAGGGACAGGAGATGGACACCACCCTCCAGGGGTTTTCTCTGTGAAAAGTTGAGATCCCCACCACCTCACTCTCCTATGACCTCAGGGTTACCGGACAATCACTGCCCTTTTTTCCCTCGTTCTCACGCTGCCCTTTTCCGTTCCTCAACACACCACCAAACACCAAATCTGTATTTCGCCTTAGTCCCAAAGCTAGCGAGAACACAGGGGGACTACCTGAATCAAAAACGCCGTGAGCTCACTGACCAGAGGAACCACAGCACTGCCGGATAAGTTCTTCACTATTAACCCTTTGACTCCCGCACCGTATCCAACTGCAAAAACTTAACCCTTTGCATTCCTCACCCTACTCACCAGCTTCCTGCAGGATGCTGGTGGATAGGGTGAGGTAGTCGAAGGGTTAGGTTTTTGCTTTGCTAGCATGGTTGACAATGCAGGATGCTGGTGGATAGGGTGAGGGAGTCAAAGGGTTAAGTTTTTGCTTTGCTAGCATGGTTGAAAATGCATGATGCTGGTGGATAGGGTGAGGGAGTCAAAGGGTTAAGTTTTTGCTTTGCTAGCATGGTTGACAATGCAGGATGCTGGTGGATAGGGTGAGGGAGTCAAAGGGTTAAGTTTTTGCTTTGCTAGCATGGTTGAAAATGCATGATGCTGGTGGATAGGGTGAGGGAGTCAAAGGGTTAAGTTTTTGCTTTGCTAGCATGGTTGACAATGCAGGATGCTGGTCGGCAGAGTGTGGGATTCAAAGGGTTAAGTTTGGACGATCGATGGATGGGTTTGATTGTCTTCGTTCTAATCAGCATGGACTATCAAGCTTTGATCTGTTTCGCATTTCAGTATGGCCAGTATAATACTCAAGTTATCTATCTGCCCAGTCACCGGAATCTAACTTAGCACCACCACCCGCCCCCCACCTCCAACCCTGCTCTCTTTTTCTTTCTCTGTTTTTGTCTTTCTCCCCGTATCTCCTTCCTTTCTACATCTCTCCCGTCAATCTTTTCTTCTCTCATATGTAACCATGGAGAAACACGACGCCTCCACCATCTGTCACATGTTATGCTTGGCAAACACACCGCCACTCACTTCTGTCTCTCTGTCTGTTAGGACTACGGTGAGGATGCTTTTTACCCCCCCCCCACCCCCAATCCCTGTGCCACAGTAATGGCCACGGAGTCTGAGACCAGTTTTTACGATGCCATGATGATGATGATGATGATGATGATGATGATGATGATGATGATGATGATGACGACGACGATGGGGATGATAATCATGACGTTACAGAGTTCCATCTAGGATTGAGACCGCGAGACAGGGCTGTACTCTTCCCTTGATACCATAATATATCCTGGCGTCAACCAGGCCCGTGAGACAACAGACGTCTGCGGTATTGGTCAGAAGATTCGAGTAACACCCTCAATGGCCCATCCGTCAAATGGATGAGACTTGACTGTGTGGTCCCAGTCTTCCTAATGAGCCCACAGCAAGGAGAGTAGAGTATAGTACGTTACGTTTTTACTGCCTTTGTCCACAGCAAGGAGATATAGTATGTTACTTACTGCCTTTGTCCACAGCAAGGAGAGTATAGTATGTTACTTACTGCCTTTGTCCACAGCAAGGTGAGTATAGTATGTTACGTTTTTACTGCCTTTGTCCACAGCAAGGAGATATAGTATGTTACGTTTTTACTGCCTTTGTCCACAGCAAGGAGAGTATAGTATGCTACGTTTTTACTGCCTTTGTCCACAGCAAGGAGGGTATAGTATGTTACGTTTTTACTGCCTTTGTCCACAGCAAGGAGGGTATAGTATGCTACGTTTTTACCGCCTTTGTCCACAGCAAGGAGAGTATGGTATGTTACTTACTGCCTTTGTCCACAGCAAGGTGAGTATAGTATGTTACGTTTTTACTGCCTTTGTCCATAGCAAGGAGAGTATAGTATGTTACGTTTTTACCGCCTTTGTCCACAGCAAGGAGAGTATAGTATGTTACGTTTTTACCGCCTTTGTCCACAGCAAGGAGAGTATAGTATGTTACGTTTTTACTGCCTTTGTCCACAGCACGGTGAGTATAGTATGTTACGTTTTTACTGCCTTTGTCCACAGCAAGGTGAGTATAGTATGTTACGTTTTTACTGCCTTTGTCCACAGCAAGGAGAGTATAGTATGTTACGTTTTTACTGCCTTTGTCCACAGCAAGGTGAGTATAGTATGTTACGTTTAAACTGCCTTTGTCCACAGCAAGGTGAGTATAGTATGTTACGTTTTTACTGCCTTTGTCCACAGCAAGGTGAGTATAGTCTGTTACGTTTTTACTGCCTTTGTCCACAGCAAGGAGAGTATAGTATGTTACGTTTTTACTGCCTTTGTCCACAGCAAGGTGAGTATAGTATGTTACGTTTTTACTGCCTTTGTCCACAGCAAGGTGAGTATAGTCTGTTACGTTTTTACTGCCTTTGTCCACAGCAAGGAGAGTATAGTATGTTACGTTTTTACTGCCTTTGTCCATAGCAAGGAGAGTATAGTATGTTACGTTTTTACTGCCTTTGTCCATAGCAAGGAGAGTATAGTATGTTACGTTTTTACTGCCTTTGTCCATAGCAAGGAGAGTATAGTATGTTACATTTTTACTGCCTTTGTCCACAGCAAGGAGAGTATAGTATGTTACATTTTTACTGCCTTTGTCCACAGCAAGGAGAGTACAGTATGTTACGTTTTTACTGCCTTTGTCCACAGCAAGGAGAGTATAGTATGCTACGTTTTTACTGCCTTTGTCCATAGCAAGGAGAGTATAGTATGCTACGTTTTTACTGCCTTTGTCCACAGCAAGGAGAGTATAGTATGTTACGTTTTTACTGCCTTTGTCCACAGCAAGGAGAGTATAGTATGTTACGTTTTTACTGCCTTTGTCCACAGCAAGGAGAGTATAGTATGCTACGTTTTTACTGCCTTTGTCCACAGCAAGGAGAGTATAGTATGTTACGTTTTTACTGCCTTTGTCCACAGCAAGGAGAGTATAGTATGTTACGTTTTTACTGCCTTTGTCCACAGCAAGGTGAGTATAGTATGCTACATTTTTACTGCCTTTGTCCATAGCAAGGAGAGTATAGTATGCTACGTTTTTACTGCCTTTGTCCATAGCAAGGAGAGTATAGTATGTTACGTTTTTACTGCCTTTGTCCACAGCAAGGAGAGTATAGTATGCTACGTTTTTACTGCCTTTGTCCATAGCAAGGAGAGTATAGTATGTTACGTTTTTACTGCCTTTGTCCACAGCAAGGTGAGTATAGTATGTTACGTTTTTACTGCCTTTGTCCATAGCAAGGAGAGTATAGATCTAGTATGTTACGTTTTTACGATCAATTGTGGGCAGGAGGTGTTTGGGGCAACAACAACAAAAACCCACACTGTAACAC
>JAPXFY010000016.1:3257098-3267098 GCA_030674185.1 Monoplex corrugatus
TATGGTTTAGGCTTTAGTAATCTTAGATATGTTTAAATTTGTGTTCAGGTATGTTTTTCAGATCCCCTGTGCCATAAATTGGACGTAGTGGCCAACACCAGTGGCATGTTTTAAAACGGTTATAGCCCTGATATGGCTCTACGCAGTCGGCTGGGCTTTAAATAAAAATAATAGTAACAGTAACAGTCCACTTCACTCTCCTACGACCTCAGGGTTAAGGGACCACCTTTACAACTTAATCTTTATCCCGCAAAATGGAGAGTGTCAGTATGGCCTGACGGTGCTGTCTGGGCAGCAGTCTGGGTGAAGTCTGTTGGTGGCTGACTCCGTCTGGAAGCAAAGTGTTACGCGCCTTCACCAGACGTCAGCAGCGCCCCCTGTCGCATCAGCAACAAATTAAGGGCCCTGAAGACGCCAGGTTTTCTACATCGACCTGACGGACGATCAAACAGTTCAAAAATACCACCCCCACAATCCCTCCAACCGCCACAAGTGTTCCCCAAGGCAGATCAGCTCCCCGGGCAAACGTTTTCGCTAAAGCAAGATGCGTAATAATCCTCCCACCCACCACCCACACACTCCCTGTCCACCAGGATAGCAAAACAAAAATCTAACCCTTTGACTCCCTCACACTATCCACTAACATCTGCTTTGTCAACCAGGATAGCAAAGCAAAAATCTAACCCTTTGACTCCCTCACACTATCCACTAACATCTGCTTTGTCAACCAGGATAGTAAAACAAAAATCTAACCCTTTGACTCCCTCACACTATCCACTAACATCTGCTTTGTCCACCAGGATATCAAAGCAAAAATCTAACCCTTTGACTCCCTCACACTGTCCACTAACATCTGCTTTGTCCACCAGGATATCAAAGTAAAAATCTAACCCTTTGACTCCCTCACACTGTCCACTAACATCTGCTTTGTCCACCAGGATATCAAAGTAAAAATCTAACCCTTTGACTCCCTCACACTGTCCACTAACATCTGCTTTGTCCACCAGGATATCAAAGTAAAAATCTAACCCTTTGACTCCCTCACACTATCCACTAACATCTGCTTTGTCCACCAGGATAGCAAAGCCAAAATCTAACCCTTTGACTCCCTCACACTATCCAATAGCTTCCTGCAGGAAACTGGTGGAAAGATGAGGGAATCAATAAGTTGACTTTTTGTTGGTGGTGGATATGGTGGGGGAGTCAAAGAGCTGAACCATCTGATACAGGTACGCAAGGCTGTCTGGTGGCTTCTGCCGTTCGGCTGATTCCTGTGTATACCTAGTGCCAGCCTAAAAACAGCCGGGTGTAAGGTTTGTCGTGTGGGCATTTTCAAGCCGTTACCCACCCCCACATTAGTTCAATCTGACTGTGTCTGGAACCAAAAGGAAGAGTGGAGGTGGAGATGGAGATGGACTGGGAAGGGAGGGTGGCGGTACAGTTGACAGTCCAACATGTCTACTTGATGGGTCAGTGGCGGGGCAGCCTGTCACGCTTTGATTGGTCAGTGTAGCTCTAATTGCTTGTCTGTGATTGGTCAGGCTGAAGTGTAACTGGTTGACTGTTGGTCAGTCACGAGTACTGCAAACACCACTGGTTGGTCAGTCACGAGTATTGCAAACACCACTGGTTGGTCAGTCACGAGTATTGCAAACACCACTTGTTGGTCAGTCACGAGTATTGCAAACACCACTTGTTGGTCATCACGAGTATTGCAAACACCACTGGTTGGTCAGTCACGAGTATTACAAACACTACTTGTTGGTCAATCACAAGTACTGCAAACACCACTGGTTGGTCAGTCACGAGTATTGCAAACACCACTTGTTGGTCAGTCACGAGTATTGCAAACACCACTGGTTGGTCAGTCACGAGTATTACAAACACTACTTGTTGGTCAATCACGAGTACTGCAAACACCACTGGTTGGTCAGTCACGAGTATTGCAAACACCACTGGTTGGTCAGTCACGAGTATTGCAAACACCACTTGTTGGTCAGTCACGAGTATTGCGAACACAGCATCAAGCAAGATTCCCAGGACAGGTTGAAAGCTCTGATGTTTCAGCAAGGCACCAACAGTGGATGGACGTTACAGTTAACCCTTTCACTCCCGCACCCTATCCAACAGCTTCCTGTGTGTCCCTTGACACCCCCACTCTGAGAAGAGAGAACGGGAAAAATGACAGTCCATGCCACAGTTTCTCGCATCACATCAAAAGACAAACAGAATCAGACAGCAACGAAAACATGACGCCTGCTATGCCAGAAAAAAAGATACATGCAAAGTGCATGGATACAAGTTTTCACAAACGGCCCAGTAACAGATGCTGTTAAGAGTGGATCATGACAGCCAGGTCGTCTTCATGGCTGACAGTCTGTCTGTGCTGTAGGCTCTAACCAACAAAAGGAAGCCACAAGTGGACAAAGCAGTACACACTGTCAAGTACCTTGGAACAATGCTGCAGTGGTTCTCCCTCACAATGCAGCATCTACGGCAATTCAAAAGCACGAAAATGGCAAAGCTAGGGCTTGAAAGTGACAAAGAAAAGAATGACGTCTTTCTCACAGAGATGTAAAGCATGATCAAGCCTCTTTTTACATTGAATCAGACACACGACAGTTACCATCAGCTGTCAAGATCAAACCACAGGGGGCCATCTCTCCGTCTGAGAATTGGCCACAACAGACTGAACAAACGTTTTTAGAAAAACGAAAAGTTGTGCCCTCCCCTGTGTTTCCTTGTGGAGAGGCAGAGCAGGACATGCACCACATGCTACAGGTCTGCAGTAATCTCAGGCTGCTGAGGGAGGAGATGTGGCCAAAGCCGACTACCTGTTAGGATAAACTGTACAGACTGTGGTTGTCTATCACACAACAGCCAACTTTGTCTCAAAAGCTGGTCTCACGTATGACGGCAATAAGAAGATGATGATGATGATGATGATGATGATGATGATGATGATGATGATGATGATGACTGGTTGGCCTAAAAGTACAACTTTGGTCTTACTAACTTAACTCCACAAGCTCCAATCTCCATTAAAGATTTAAGTCAGCAGTCTCCAGTCTACCCAGCTGTGACCTGGTACATAACCCTGTTAACGGTTGGGGAAGGTAAAGCAGAGAGGGAAGGAGATTTGTACTGCCTTGTGATGCTGGTCCCAATGAAAACTGGTGTCTACCACCCCAATCCCGTATGACCTTAATGTAATGGGACAAACACCTATGACCTTAATGTAATGGGACAAACACCTCCTATGACCTTAATGTAATGGGACAAACACCTATGACCTTAATGTAATGGGACAAACACCTCCTATGACTTTAATGTAATGGGACAAACACCTCCTATGAACTTAATGTAATGGGACAAACACCTATGACCTTAATGTAATGGGACAAACACCTCCTATGACTTTAATGTAATGGGACAAACACCTCCTATGACCTTAATGTAATGGGACAAACACCTATGACCTTAATGTAATGGGACAAACACCTATGACCTTAATGTAATGGGACAAACACCTATGACCTTAATGTAATGGGACAAACACCTCCTATGACTTTAATGTAATGGGACAAACACCTATGACCTTAATGTAATGGGACAAACACCTATGACCTTAATGTAATGGGACAAACACCTATGACCTTAATGTAATGGGACAAACACCTATGACCTTAATGTAATGGGACAAACACCTATGACCTTAATGTAATGGGACAAACACCTATGACCTTAATGTAATGGGACAAACACCTATGACCTTAATGTAATGGGACAAACACCTATGACCTTAATGTAATGGGACAAACACCTATGACCTTAATGTAATGGGACAAACAACACCTATGACCTTAATGTAATGGGACAAACACCTATGACCTTAATGTAATGGGACAAACACCTATGACCTTAATGTAATGCGACAAACACCTATGACCTTAATGTAATGGGACAAACACCTATGACCTTAATGTAATGGGACAAACAACACCTATGACCTTAATGTAATGGGACAAACACCTATGACCTTAATGTAATGGGACAAACACCTATGACCTTAATGTAATGGGACAAACACCTATGACCTTAATGTAATGGGACAAACACCTATGACCTTAATGTAATGGGACAAACAACACCTATGACCTTAATGTAATGGGACAAACACCTATGACCTTAATGTAATGGGACAAACACCTATGACCTTAATGTAATGGGACAAATACCTCCTATGACCTTAATGTAATGGGACAAACACCTATGACCTTAATGTAATGGGACAAACACCTCCTATGACCTTAATGTAACGGGACAAACACCTATGACCTTAATGTAATGGGACAAACACCTATGACCTTAATGTAATGGGACAAATACCTCCTATGACTTTAATGTAATGGGACAAACACCTATGACCTTAATGTAATGGGACAAACAACACCTATGACCTTAATGTAATGGGACAAACACCTATGACCTTAATGTAATGGGACAAACACCTATGACCTTAATGTAATGGGACAAACACCTATGACCTTAATGTAATGGGACAAACACCTCCTATGACCTTAATGTAATGGGACAAAACACTATGACCTTAATGTAATGGGACAAACACCTATGACCTTAATGTAATGGGACAAACAACACCTATGACCTTAATGTAATGGGACAAACACCTATGACCTTAATGTAATGGGACAAACACTTATGACCTTAATGTAATGGGACAAACAACACCTATGACCTTAATGTAATGGGACAAACACCTATGACCTTAATGTAATGGGACAAACACCTATGACCTTAATGTAATGGGACAAACACCTATGACTTTAATGTAATGGGACAAACACCTATGACCTTAATGTAATGGGACAAACACCTATGACCTTAATGTAACGGGATAAACACCTATGACCTTAATGTAATGGGACAAACACCTATGACCTTAATGTAATGGGACAAACACCTATGACCTTAATGTAATGGGACAAACACCTCCTATGACCTTAATGTAATGGGACAAACACCTATGACCTTAATGTAATGGGACAAACACCTATGACCTTAATGTAATGGGACAAAACGTCTCCTATGACCTTAATGTAATGGGACAAACACCTATGACCTTAATGTAATGGGACAAACACCTCCTATGACCTTAATGTAACGGGACAAACACCTATGACCTTAATGTAATGGACAAATACCTCCTATGACTTTAATGTAATGGGACAAACACCTATGACCTTAATGTAATGGGACAAACACCTATGACCTTAATGTAATGGGACAAACATCTCCTATGACTTTAATGTAATGGGACAAACACCTATGACCTTAATGTAATGGGACAAACACCTATGACCTTAATGTAATGGGACAAACACCTATGACTTTAATGTAATGGGACAAACACCTATGACCTTAATGTAATGGGACAAACACCTATGACCTTAATGTAACGGGATAAACACCTATGACCTTAATGTAATGGGACAAACACCTATGACCTTAATGTAATGGGACAAACACCTATGACCTTAATGTAATGGGACAAACACCTCCTATGACCTTAATGTAATGGGACAAACACCTATGACCTTAATGTAATGGGACAAACACCTATGACCTTAATGTAATGGGACAAAACGTCTCCTATGACCTTAATGTAATGGGACAAACACCTATGACCTTAATGTAATGGGACAAACACCTCCTATGACCTTAATGTAAGGGACAAACACCTATGACCTTAATGTAATGGACAAATACCTCCTATGACTTTAATGTAATGGGACAAACACCTATGACCTTAATGTAATGGGACAAACACCTATGACCTTAATGTAATGGGACAAACATCTCCTATGACTTTAATGTAATGGGACAAACACCTATGACCTTAATGTAATGGGACAAACACCTATGACCTTAATGTAATGGGACAAACACCTATGACTTTAATGTAATGGGACAAATACCTATGACCTTAATGTAATGGGACAAACACCTATGACTTTAATGTAATGGGACAAACACCTATGACCTTAATGTAATGGGACAAACACCTATGACTTTAATGTAATGGGACAAATACCTATGACCTTAATGTAATGGGACAAACACCTATGACTTTAATGTAATGGGACAAACACCTATGACCTTAATGTAATGGGACAAACACCTATGACTTTAATGTAATGGGACAAATACCTATGACCTTAATGTAATGGGACAAACACCTATGACCTTAATGTAATGGGACAAACACCTATGACCTTAATGTAATGGGACAAATACCTATGACTTTAATGTAATGGGACAAACACCTATGACCTTAATGTAATGGGACAAACACCTATGACCTTAATGTAATGGGACAAACACCTATGACCTTAATGTAATGGGACAAATACCTCCTATGACTTTAATGTAATGGGACAAACACCTCCTATGACTTTAATGTAATGGGACAAACACCTATGACCTTAATGTAATGGGACAAATACCTCCTATGACCTTAATGTAATGGGACAAACACCTATGACCTTAATGTAATGGGACAAACACCTCCTATGACCTTAATGTAATGGACAAACACCTCCTATGACCTTAATGTAATGGGACAAACACCTATGACCTTAATGTAATGGGACAAACACCTCCTATGACCTTAATGTAATGGGACAAACACCTCCTATGACCTTAATGTAATGGGACAAACACCTATGACCTTAATGTAATGGGACAAACACCTCCTATGACCTTAATGTAATGGGACAAACACCTCCTATGACCTTAATGTAATGGGACAAACACCCCTATGACCTTAATGTAACGGGACAAAACACCTATGAACTTAATGTAATGGGACAAACACCTATGACCTTAATGTAATGGGACAAATACCTCCTATGACTTTAATGTAATGGGACAAACACCTATGACCTTAATGTAATGGGACAAACACCTATGACCTTAATGTAATGGGACAAACACCTATGACCTTAATGTAATGGGACAAACATCTCCTATGACTTTAATGTAATGGGACAAACACCTATGACCTTAATGTAATGGGACAAACACCTATGACCTTAATGTAATGGGACAAACACCTATGACCTTAATGTAATGGGACAAACACCTATGACCTTAATGTAATGGGACAAACACCTATGACCTTAATGTAATGGGACAAACACCTATGACCTTAATGTAATGGGACAAACACCTCCTATGACTTTAATGTAATGGGACAAACACCTATGACCTTAATGTAATGGGACAAACGTCTCCTGTGACCTTAATGTAATGGGACAAACACCTCCTATGACTTTAATGTAATGGGACAAACACCTATGACCTTAATGTAATGGGACAAACGTCTCCTATGACTTAATGTAATGGGACAAACACCTCCTATGACTTTAATGTAATGGGACAAACACCTCCTATGACTTTAATGTAATGGGACAAACACCTATGACCTTAATGTAATGGGACAAACACCTATGACCTTAATGTAATGGGACAAACACCTATGACCTTAATGTAATGGGACAAACACCTATGACCTTAATGTAATGGGACAAACACCTCCTATGACCTTAATGTAATGGGACAAACGTCTCCTGTGACCTTAATGTAATGGGACAAACACCTCCTATGACTTTAATGTAATGGGACAAACACCTATGACCTTAATGTAATGGGACAAACGTCTCCTATGACTTTAATGTAATGGGACAAACACCTCCTATGACTTTAATGTAATGGGACAAACACCTCCTGTGACCTTAATGTAATGGGACAAACACCTCCTATGACTTTAATGTAATGGGACAAACACCTATGACCTTAATGTAATGGGACAAACACCTATGACTTTAATGTAATGGGACAAACACCTATGACTTTAATGTAATGGGACAAACACCTATGACCTTAATGTAATGGGACAAACACCTATGACCTTAATGTAATGGGACAAACACCTATGACCTTAATGTAATGGGACAAACACCACCTATGACCTTAATGTAATGGGACAAACACCTATGACCTTAATGTAATGGGACAAACACCTATGACTTAATGTAATGGGACAAACACCTATGACCTTAATGTAATGGGACAAACACCACCTAATGACTTTAATGTAATGGGACAAACACCTATGACTTTAATGTAATGGGACAAACACCTATGACCTTAATGTAATGGGACAAACACCTATGACTTTAATGTAATGGGACAAACACCTATGACCTTAATGTAATGGGACAAACACCACCTATGACTTTAATGTAATGGGACAAACACCTATGACCTTAATGTAATGGGACAAACACCACCAATGACCTTAATGTAATGGGACAACACCTATGACCTTAATGTAATGGGACAAACACCACCTATGACCTTAATGTAATGGGACAAACACCTATGACCTTAATGTAATGGGACAAACACCTATGACTTAATGTAATGGGACAAACACCTCCTATGACTTTAATGTAATGGGACAAACACCTATGACCTTAATGTAATGGGACAAACACCTATGACCTTAATGTAATGGGACAAACACCTATGACCTTAATGTAATGGGACAAACACCTATGACCTTAATGTAATGGGACAAACACCTATGACCTTAATGTAATGGGACAAACACCTATGACCTTAATGTAATGGGACAAACACCTATGACTTTAATGTAATGGGACAAACACCTATGACCTTAATGTAATGGGACAAACACCTATGACCTTAATGTAATGGGACAAACATCTATGACCTTAATGTAATGGGACAAACACCTATGACCTTAATGTAATGGGACAAACACCTATGACCTTAATGTAATGGGACAAACACCTATGACCTTAATGTAATGGGACAAACACCTATGACCTTAATGTAATGGGACAAACACACTCCTATGACCTTAATGTAATGGGACAAATACCTCCCATGACTTTAATGTAATGGGACAAACACCTATGACCTTAATGTAATGGGACAAACACCTATGACCTTAATGTAATGGGACAAACACCTCCTATGACTTTAATGTAATGGGACAAACACCTATGACCTTAATGTAATGGGACAAACGTCTCCTATGACCTTTAATGTAATGGGACAAACACCTCCTATGACTTTAATGTAATGGGACAAACACCTCCTTGACCTTAATGTAATGGGACAAACACCTCCTATGACTTTAATGTAATGGGACAAACACCTATGACCTTAATGTAATGGGACAAACACCTATGACTTTAATGTAATGGGACAAACACCTATGACTTTAATGTAATGGGACAAACACCTATGACCTTAATGTAATGGGACAAACACCTATGACCTTAATGTAATGGGACAAACACCTATGACCTTAATGTAATGGGACAAACACCACCTATGACCTTAATGTAATGGGACAAACACCTATGACCTTAATGTAATGGGACAAACACCTATGACTTAATGTAATGGGACAAACACCTATGACCTTAATGTAATGGGACAAACACCACCTATGACTTTAATGTAATGGGACAAACACCTATGACTTTAATGTAATGGGACAAACACCTATGACCTTAATGTAATGGGACAAACACCTATGACTTTAATGTAATGGGACAAACACCTATGACCTTAATGTAATGGGACAAACACCACCTATGACTTTAATGTAATGGGACAAACACCTATGACCTTAATGTAATGGGACAAACACCACCAATGACCTTAATGTAATGGGACAAACACCTATGACCTTAATGTAATGGGACAAACACCACCTATGACCTTAATGTAATGGGACAAACACCTATGACCTTAATGTAATGGGACAAACACCTATGACTTTAATGTAATGGGACAAACACCTCCTATGACTTTAATGTAATGGGACAAACACCTATGACCTTAATGTAATGGGACAAACACCTATGACCTTAATGTA